>NDGN011505668.1:0-11638 GCA_002564285.1 Tympanoctomys barrerae
GGTTCTGAAAAAAAAAAAAAAAAAAACTTTCTAATTTTTAGTCCCTTTCCTTTTCCCGTCTGCCCTTCACTTGTTCTTCCCTCCCTGAGACAATTTTCTTCATAACTGTGCAAGGACAGGGAGTGTAGCTCTGTCACTTCCTGGGCTGTCTCTGAGCTCTCCTGGGTTTAAAGAAGGGCCCTCAGCAAAGGGTGAGGAGTTCAGGGATGGTGTTGGGTGATCAGAGAAGCCACCTGGAGGGTAGGTTTAACTGCGCCTGATAGTCCCAGGGTGGTCTGCAGTGGTGTAGTGGAGGCTCCCAGAACTCTGCCGCCTTGGGGGCGAGGGAGATGGCTCAGTGGAATAAGTGCTTCCCTGGCAAGTTCAGGGGCCTGAGTTCAATCCCCGATTCTGCAACAACAACAACAACAACAAAAAAAACCCTCTGCCTTGGCTACAGCTGCTGAGATCTTCCTGTGTGTAGGCGTCAGGGTCCAGAGCTAGACAGCTTCTAGGCCTCTGGCTAGGTTGAGCAAGCCCCAGAAACGGATTTAGTTTGTGAATAGTGGATGTAGCCAGAAAGGAAACTCAGGAAGGACTGAATAGGGCCTCAGTCAGTCCAGGAAGACTTCCTGGAGGTGGTGAGGCTTAAGCCTGGCCAAGTATGCCCAGTGGTGGGCAGTGCCCATGACCCCCAGCACTGCCCCTTCCCTTCCCCTCGACAGTGTCTTCCTTAGCTGCCCCGTGACGCCTGCAGGCCTGCATCATGGACTTCCAGCACCGCCCCGGAGGCAAGACGGGCAGCGGGGGCGTGGCCTCCTCCTCAGAGAGCAACCGCGACCGCAGGGAGCGCCTCCGGCAGCTGGCACTCGAGACCATTGACATCAATAAGGTGGGTGCTGTGAGGCTGTGGCAGTCACCAGACTGTACCCCCACCTCGGGTGGCCATCGGATGGCTTTCCCTGAGCCCTGACGTAGGGCAGTGGTTTTACTCTGATGACATTTAATTTTCTCCTCCAGGATCCATATTTCATGAAAAACCACCTGGGGTCCTACGAGTGCAAGCTCTGCCTGACGCTTCATAACAACGAGGTGTGTTGGGGATCTGCTCTGGCGCTGACACTGCTGCACCCAGCTCTGCCCCCGGCCTCTCGCCCCTTCATGGTTGCTCAGATGGCAGAGTGGGTCTGCCCCGGACCCTCTTCAGAACTGGCAGCCTGTCTGCTTCCTGGTATCTTTCCAAGACGTTGAGGGCTGCAGCTGCAGCTGAGTTCCCTTGGTGCCCACCTGTGTCCCCAAACCTCAGCATCCAGAGTTCTCCCCAGTAGACACTCTTCTATCACTGTCGTTGGCGCTGTCACCTCATGTATTGGCCTAGTTGGCCCCAGCAAGTGTCCCCTTTGCTTACACTGCCTGCACTGAGCCATTGTCCTGTGCGCTGGCCCTTGGGCACTGCGCACACTAGGTACAGTTTGTGCTCTGTGGAGTGGCCTGGGTGCTGCAGGACACTTAAGCATCATGCCAGGCATGCCTCAGAGGGTGTGTTTGTCTGCAGTGTTACCAGAGGTGGCCATACAGCTGTCCCCAGCAGGTCCCCCATATTCCACACCTCCTGGTATGCAGCTTTTCATAGGTGCACCCTGTTCCGCACATGCAGAACCCTAGAGCTTGCTGCATCACCCTAGGCCAGGTGCTGCTCTGGCCCAGTCCCTCCAGTCCGAGTGTGGACAAACAGGCCATGATTGTCCCATCCTGCACTATGGGGAGGGGCCTCAGGGTGCCCTCTGGGCCCTGGTGACGCTTCTTTCCCTCCGCAGGGGAGTTACCTGGCACACACCCAGGGGAAGAAACACCAGACCAACCTGTGAGTGTTTTGCCTCCCATGCGCTGCCCACAGCCACCCACCTGTCCTGCTGACATTCAGGGCGGGCACCCCCCCCCCCCAGTTCAGCAGCAGCGGGGAGCCAGGCTGTGACTGAAGGGTGCTTAAGGGGGGCCTTGAGTCTACTGTCCTTGTTCTACTTCCTTCCAACCCTGCCCTCATCCCTCACCTCCCAGATTAGCTCCAAGGTTAGGCTGGGCTCTGGCACCTGGGCCTGTGGCCTTGGTGTCCCATGGGAGAGGCCACAGTGCCACATCTATCCCCACAGAGCCCGGCGAGCAGCCAAGGAGGCCAAGGAGGCCCCTGCCCAGCCAGCACCTGAGAAGGTCAAGGTGGAAGTGAAGAAGTTTGTGAAGATCGGCCGCCCTGGCTACAAAGGTGTGCATGCACATCTGCTCGCAGCTGCCACTGCCACACAGATGCCCCTGCTGGGCCACACACAGCCACTGTTCTCTGGCCTTGGAGTTAAAGTCTCCCTCACCTTCATCCCCTATCAGTGTCACTGGGGTGGTGGGAGCCCCTTTCCTGTACAGTGAGACCCACCCCCTTTTGCCCACCTACCACCCCCACTTCAGCATCCATCGGGCCACCGGTGCCCTCTCTAGCCTAGAGACCTCCCTACATCCCATTCTCCTGTCCTGTGGGTGGGATTTAGAATATGCAGGGTCCCTGCACCTGACCCTCAATATGTGTTGTAGTGACCAAGCAGAGGGACACCGAGATGGGCCAGCAGAGCCTCCTATTCCAGGTGAGATGGGGGCCCGGGTCTTGGGTATACAGGGAAGTCCAGGGCACCCCTTGAGTGCCTCTGTCCCCCCTAGATTGACTACCCTGAGATCGCCGAGGGCATTATGCCCCGCCACCGCTTCATGTCTGCCTATGAGCAGAGGATCGAACCCCCAGACCGGCGCTGGCAGTACCTGCTGATGGCTGCGGAGCCCTACGAGACCATCGCCTTCAAGGTGACGTGGCCACTGCACCTGCCAACTGAGGGGGAGTGAGGAGGGTCTGTGTGCGCCGGGTGGTGGCGGCTGCTGCCTGAGGAGGCTGCCTCTGGGTCCTGCTGAGGGCTAGGGCTAGACCCAGTCAGTTGTGCCATCAGTGCACAGCCCACAGAAGGGCCTTGTGAGGAGGCCAAGTGACAGCCCCTCAGCAGGAGCACCAAGAGTTCAGGGCCAGCCAGACGCTACCTTGCCTGAAAAAAACCAAAGAGTTAATAAAATCTTAGAAAAAGGCAGGCGGTATGGTGCAGTGGTGAGTGCAAGAGGCCCTGGATTCTACCTCAGCTCCATAAATATGGGGTTCCCAAGCTCCTCTGGAAGGGCCCAGTGTGGGGAGCAGATGCCCTACCTCCCCGAGCTCCCGGCTGAGCTCTAGCCCTCCAATGTTGGCCCCTGTGGTTCTAAAGGCCGTGGGAACCAGGAGCCTAGTCACACAACCCCACCCACCCACCCACCCAATAGGTACCTAGCAGAGAGATTGACAAGGCCGAAGGCAAGTTCTGGACCCACTGGAACCGGGAGACCAAGCAGGTGGGTGACAGGCCTTGGACCTGGGCGGTTAGGTTGTGCAGTCCTTGGAACCTTCCTGAGCCTCTCCATCTTTTCTTCTAGTTCTTCCTCCAGTTCCACTTCAAGATGGAAAAGCCCCCTGCTCCACCTAGCCTCCCAGCGGGCCCCCCTGGGGTGAAGCGACCCCCACCCCCGCTGATGAATGGGCTACCTCCTAGGCCACCGCTGCCTGAGTCTCTGCCCCCGCCTCCACCAGGAGGCCTGCCACTGCCCCCCATGCCCCCCACTGGGCCTGCACCCTCTGGCCCCCCTGGGCCTCCCCAGCTGCCTCCTCCAGCTCCTGGGGTCCACCCCCCAGCACCAGTGGTCCATCCTCCCACATCTGGGGTCCACCCCCCAGCTCCAGGGGTCCACCCTCCAGCACCAGTGGTCCATCCCCCCACATCGGGGGTCCATCCCCCAGCCCCAGGAGTTCACCCTCCAGCTCCTGGGGTCCATCCTCAGGCCCCTGGGGTTCACCCACCAGCTCCAGGGGTACATCCTCCCCCAACAGCTGGGGTCCATCCACAGGCCCCAGGAGTGCACCCACCTGCTCCTGCAGTGCACCCCCAGGCCCCTGGGGTGCACCCCCCAGCCCCTGGGATTCACCCACAGGCTCCAGGGGTCCACCCCCAACCTCCTGGGGTTCATCCTGCAGCTCCTGGAGTGCACCCCCAGCCTCCTGGAGTTCACCCCTCCAACCCTGGGGTACACCCCACTCCCATGCCTCCAATGCTGAGGCCTCCGCTCCCCTCCGAGGGCCCGGGCAACATTCCTCCCCCTCCCCCAACCAACTGAGGAGCTGCCCCCTCCCTGTTCTGTGTCTGGCTGTGTTCGGTATTTTCCCAGAGAGAAGACCTCAGCTTTTGTACTGGCCCCAGAGCCCATTAAAGAGCCTCCTCCGTGTCTCGTGGGCTGCTCTGGCGCCTGGAGGGTGGGGGCTTGCTTGGTGGCTGCAGGCACCCTGCCTATGGGCAGGAGGGGGCAGGGGAAAGAGTGAGGTCCCTGCTCCTGGGCTGTCCAGCTGTGGTACCTTACCGGGGGCCCCCAAACTGGGTAAGGACATTAGATGTGGTACAGGCCTTTAACCCCACTCGGGAGGCTGAGGCAGAGCGATCATCAGGACTTCGTGTCACACACAGCTGCATAGTCCAAGGTCTGCCTGAACTACAGGGCAAGACCCTGTCTCAAAAGAAGTGGGTGAGGGTTCTGGGGGATTCCAGCAATTTGAGGCCTGCTACTGTTCCCCAGGGCTACTGATCCTTTGTAGGGCTAGGGGCCTGTGCTGCTGCACTCCAGGGCTGTTTACCATCCCAGGGGACAGCCCTTCAAGGACAGCTTTGTGCCCAGTATAGTCAGGCTGGGCTCTATCTAGTGAGAGCAAAGATATGTGGCCCAGCTGAAACAGAGCCTTTTGAGAAGGCCACCTCCCACCTGCCCAGGCCCCTCGTGGGGCACTGGGCCTTGTCCCCAAGGACACCTCCAGAGTAGATAGGGGCCTCCTTCCCCCAAACATTCCAACCTGGACATAAAAGCCAGAGCCAGGACCCCAAGCCCCCTGCACATCCATCATGCAGGGGCCACTTCTGATGCTGCTGGTGCTGGGGGCTGTGTTGGGAGCCAAGACAACTGGAGAAGAGCCAGCTGCTGGCACGGAGGGCCTCATCTTTCCTGAAGACTGGGTCTGGCCACCTGGCAGCCTGAGAAGACCCTTGTGCCTGGTGACATTGAGCAGTTCCAGCAACAGGAGTAGGGGCCCCCTGCAGGTGGTGGGGGGCCTGAGTAGCTACGAGCAGGCCTTCCTGGAGGCTGTACAGGACACCCTTTGGGGACCCCACGACCTGGCCACCTTTGGCATCTGCAGCCCTGGCCCCACACAGGCAGCTCTGCAGCGCCTGGGTGCTTGGCTGCAGGAGCCTGAGAGGCACCAGCTGCTGATCCTGCGCCTGGTGGAAGGTACATGGGGGATCCTGGGGAGCACAGTACCTCTGGAGTTAAGGGTGGCAGACCCCTTTTAAGATTGGGTGCTATGCTTTCCATCTCCATCCTGCCTGCAAGTTGGGGATCAGGTGAGGGTTCCCAGAAGGACCCCTCCCCACCCAGGAGGAAGCAGCAGGGAAGGGGCCTCCCCAGGTAAAGGCTAGACCCACAGACTCAAGGATCCTTTGGGCATGTTTGCTGCCCACCCCACTGAATGCAGCAGGGAGAACTGTCTCCGGGAGCAGAGTCCCCTTGGAACTCTCTGGCCTGACTAGGTTCTCTGTCCAGCTGGGAAGGGGCTCTCTGGGGGCAGACCAGCTTCAGTGGTCAGCAGACCCCCCTTTCCTGGATGCAGTGATGTGGAGTCCGACACCATTGCTGAGGTTCCAGGAACCCCCACCCGGAGCAGCCAGCCCCCCGGAGCAGGCAGTGCTGGTGCTGTACCCTGGGCCTGGCCCTGAAGTCACTGTCACTGGGGCTGGGCTAACAGCTGCCCAGGTACCTGGAAAGAGCTGCACGGTGCCCTGGGGTTGCATGGGAAGGGGCGCTGAGGGTTACGTGGAGAGCTGTGCCTGGGAGGAAAGGTTGTGTGCAAAGCCAGGCTGGGTGGGCAGTGTTCCCACCAGGCTGGGCTGGACCTCCATCTCTGCAGAGCCTCTGCCGCACCCCAGACACCCGCTATCTGGTACTGGTTGTGGACCACCCGGAGAGGGCCTGGCTCAGTGCAGGGCTTGCCCTGACCTTACAGCCTAAAGACGGTAGGCCAGGGACTCTGGGGACGGGGGAGGAGAAACCATGAAGCAGGCAGCTACCCTAGGCCCCTGGGCCCCGAGCCAGCAGGCACCCCTTTCTTGGTGCAGGTGCCACCCTGAGCACTGGCCAGCTGCAGACCCTGCTGTTTGGGCCTGACTCCCACTTCTTCACGCGGATGACCCCTGCCCTCCTCCTCCTGCCACCATCCAAACCTGCACCCCTGCCTGTGCGTGGCCGGCTGGACACGGTGCCCTTCCCACTGCCCAGGTGTGCACAGGCCCAGAACAGTGGGCCAGGAGGATGGGGTGGAGGCAGGAGGCAAGGCAACCCTAAGCCCTCATGACACCTGGTTTCCACTACGGGTTCCAGGCCTTCCCTGGAGCCCGAGGCACTGCCGCCCAGCCGGGATCCCTTCCTGGAGACACTCACGCGCCTGGTGCTCGCATTGCGGGGGCCACCGGCCCCGGCTTCTCCAACGCGCCTGGCCCTGGATCCGGGCGCGCTGGCCAGTTTCCCGCAGGGCCTGGTCAACCTGTCTGACCCTGTGGCGCTGGAACGTTTACTAGACGTTGACGAGCCTTTCCTGCTACTGACGCCACCCGCCGCAGCCAGTGCAGGGCACGGGATGCCACTGCAGGACTCCACGTCTGCACCCTGGACCACAGGCTTGGCGCACCGCGTGGCTGTCGAGCTGCAGGCCGCAGCCGCTGAGTTACGTGGCCTCCCGGGGGTGCCTCCTGCGGTGCCCCAGCTGCTTGCACGTCTGCTAGCGCTGTGCCCTAGTAACCCCCGAGACCCGAGCAGCCCGCCAGGGGACCCACTTCGCTCCCTGTTGCTTCTCAAGGCGCTGCAGAGCCTGCGCAGGGAGTGGCGTGGGCGGGACGGGCGTGGGACCGCTCGGGCACAGCGCAGTGCTTCGGCTGAGGGGCCGTGCGCACTGCGCGAGCTCAGCGTGGACCTGCGCGCTGAGCACTCCGTGCTTATCCCCGAGACCTACCAGGCCAACAACTGCCAGGGCGCGTGCGGCTGGCCACAATCCGACCGTAACCCGCACTATGGCAACCACGTGGTGCTGCTATTGAAGATGCAGGCCCGCGGGGCAGTCCTGGCGCGCGCACCCTGCTGTGTGCCCACCGCCTACGCGGCCAAGCTCCTCATCAGCCTGTCTGGAGAACGCATCAGTGCGCACCACGTGCCCAACATGGTGGCCACCGAGTGTGGCTGCCGGTGACCTTCCCCACCCCGAGGAGCCCTCCTAGTATTTATTCAGACCAGGCATTGTCCCAATAAAGGCCAGGAGCACCTAGCTGGGTGACGTGTGTGGATGCCTTCTTTTCGTGAGAGCAAGGCCTGGCTCAGTCCCGTGGGTGCTCCCTGCCCCTTGCCCCGCCGGCACCTCCCCACCCCATCCTTCACGCTCTGGGGTCGAGGCACAAGGGAGCCAGAGACCACTCACTTTATTTTGCTGGAGCTGGGGTCCGGGATTCGCAAACAGCGCCGGTCGCTCAGTCCCGCCCTTTGCCTTAACGGTGCTTCTGTCTCCCTCGGGGCCTGTCCTCTTCAGGGCGCCGCGGTGAGGCCCAGGCGTGTCCTTTCCGGTGCTCCGGGTCCCTGGAGTTCCGTGCCCACAGCCGGTGGCCTCCTTCGCGCGTCTCCCAGCGTCGGGGCAGAGCTTCCCGGAGCTCCCTGGCAGCCCGAGGCTTCTCCCTCCGTGGCCTGTCCTTCCGCGGCCTTTCCTCTTTGTGCGGTTTCTCTTTCCATGGCTTCTCTGCTTTCCGCGGCCTCTCCCTCCACGGCTTCTCCTTCCTGGGCTTCTCTTTGGGTCTTTGCTCGGCGAGGCTTGCGCGCTCTTCCCCAGGAGCCTCTCCGGTGGTCTCTTCAGGCTCTCTCTGCACCTCTGCTGCCTCCGGGCTCCTGGGAACCTCGAGCTTGTCTCCCGCGGCCACCGGAGGTGCAGGTGGCTCCACCGGGGACACGGGTGGTTTCGATGGGGGCGTCCAGGACGCAGGTTTAGGCTGCAACACGCACAGTGTGACATCCTGGCCCCAAGCCTGCCTCTCTCACCGACCCTGCCACTCCCCAGGAGGGGCATCGCCACCTGCCCCACACCCCAATCACTAGAAGGAAGACTTACCATGGGCAACACACGGTCTTTTCGGGATGAGATCGGTGGGACCCAAGGGGCAGGGGCAGCTTCCTCCCCAGCCACAGTGTCTGGAATGGCGTGAAGGCGCATCAGCCTGGGGTGCCGGACCAACCGCACCCTCCATCCCTCCTCCCAGCACCTGTATCTGGGCCTCACGAGTCTCCTGGGCACCAAGAGGCTGCCCTGGCTGCTTCTGAACCGCCAAGACTCCAGAGTGTGGGTGCTGCCTTGCCTCACAACCTCCCCTTTTATTTGTTGTTTCCTTATTTGTATTTCTGTGCTTGTTTTGATCCGAATGCCTTCAGGGCAGGTTTGGCTGGCTGGAGTTGTGGGGATGGAACCACAGCAACCTTAAGGCAGGCCCCTTATGTGTTTGTTTTGAGACAGGGTTTCAATGTGTAGTTTAGGCTGGCCTTAAACTATGTAGCTCAGGCTGCCCTGGAACTCAAAAAGGTCCTCCTGTCTCAGCCTCTCCAGTGCTGGAATTAAGGCCTGTGCCTATAATCCCAGCACTTGGGAGGCTGAGACAGGAGGATCACTACGAGTCTGAAATACGTAGTGAGTCTGAAATACGTAGTGAGACCTTGCAAGAAAGAAGGAAAGAAAGGGATTTTTTTTTAATGGAGTGATTTGTGTGTGTGTGTGTGTATGTGTGTGTGTGTGTGTGTGTGTGTGTGTGATCATTTCTTTTTCCAAGGTCTGCAGGCCGCATCCTGACAGCGGCAGGCAGGATAGGAGTGTTTCAGACCTGGGAAGGTGACATTAGAACCCACCCCTAAAGCGCGCACAAGGTACTGGGAACCTGTCCCTAGGATATGCAGAGCAGTGGGGGGCAGAAGGTCCAGCGGGAAGAGGAAGGGACCCGTGCGCGACCGTCTCGGGGAGACAGTAAAGCGCGTTCGCTAGGAGGAGCTCAGGAGTGAACACGAGGCGCACTCCACTGTTTCAGGAAGGGGGATATGATGACCCCTGGCGAGGTTCACAGAGGTGAGGGAGACACGCCAGTCTCAAGCGAAGAACAGGGTCGCAAGCCTGGCCTAGGAGCTACAGTCCAAAATTCATTCTTTAAGCCGGGCGCGGTGGTGCACGCCTGTCATCTTAGGGCTTTGGGAGGCTGAGGCAGGAGGACTGCAAATTCGAGCCCAGTCCGGGCAATTTGGCATTTTAGCAAGACCCTGTCTCAAAATTTATTTTTTTATTTTTTCAAAATTAAAAACAAATTACATTAAAGGCCTAGGCATAGAGCTCATTATAAAGGGCCAAGATTCCATCCCCAGTACCGTGAGGAAACAAAAAGAAATAGAGACCCACCCCAAACAGAGGAGGCGCGGAGACACTGCCCTCGCTTTGCACCGTCCCTTCCTGGGAGCGGGCACTCAAGCGACCCCAGCTCCGCCCCACGTTGGGAGACCCGGGCTCACCGCGACACAGCTGGAAGGCAGAGCCCAGCAGTGCCACCAGCGAGGCCAGGACGAGGCACTTGTTGAGCGTCACGTCCCCCCAGGGCAGATCCTCGCTCAGGGCTGGGGGCGGTGGGGGCGGCTGAGCTGGGGGCGCGGCCTGCGCCTTCTTGCGGGCCGGGGCGCTCCGGGGAGCTGCGGGGGACAGGTGAGAGGTCAGGCGCCAAGGGGCCCTGTAGTAGCTGGTGAGCCAGAGCCACGCAGGGGCCCTCGTCCCTGCTGTCCCCTAGCGCCCGCCACGGAGGACTCAGTCTGGCCTGCGGCCTTTCCCCCAACCCCGCCATGCCACGCCCACTTCCCCCAAGCCTTCTGCAAACCCACTCGCTCCAGATTTCAACTTCTCCTTTCCCGGGCTTAGGGTCGGCCTGGTCACAGGCTCCTTCTCCATCTTTTTGGGCCTGGCATCCACACCTCCGGCCGCCGGGGGCTCCTCAGAGCCCTGTGGGTGAGAGCAGAGTTGTTTGTTTGGTTTTGTAAAAATACTTGGGATGGGACCCAGGGCCCTGAGCTACAACCCCGACCCCGTTTTAGTTTTTTATTTCGAGCCAGGGTCTTGCTGAGTCATATAGACTTGAACTTGAGATCTTCCTGCCTCAGCCTTCCAGAGTGATAGGATGACAGGCATGGGGCAGCACACCAGCTCAGGGTACTGTTTCTTTTTGTCTTCTAAGAGACAAAGCCCCCTCCTTGGCCAGCATGTCTCCAACTCTGAGGTCATCAGTTACTCACCTGGGGCCAGCTACTCAGCCTGGGTGTCACTGTTGGTGGGAACAGAGAGACAGTCAAGGCTGTGGGGATGCCCCCAAGTTTATCCCACAACACCCCCTTGATATGCTGGGCCAGGACAGAGAAGGGCCACAATACAGGTGGCAAAGCAGGCTGGCCCAGAGAGGACTTTGGCCAGAGTCACATGGCACATGCTAGCAGGCTGCTGGACTCAAACCTCATCTGTGTCGGGCACCAGTGTTCAGGGGCAAAGCCTGAGGCAGGAAGGAGGGGGCACAGTGGAAGTCAGGGCAGGCTGCAGGAGCAGCAGGGTACCTTGGGCTTTGTCCCCCTGTAGCTGCCCTGGGCAGGGCTGTGCCAGCGCAGAGAGGTCCTCGCTGGCCAGGCAGCTGCCCAGGCCCCCATCCAGCTCCTCCAAGGCCCTGGTTGTCATGGAGACGGGAGCAGTGGCCCTCGCTCTGCAGTGGGGCTGGAAGAGGACAAGAGAAAATGTTGCCCATCCTGAGCCTGCTTGAGCCACATGTGTGTGGGGGGGGGGCACTGTGGGCAGGAAGTCACCCGTCCCTGGCCTCCTCCCAGCTCTGTGTTCATTGACATTCCCCACACTGGAGCTGGAACCCGGGGCTTTGACACTGCACTATGTCCCTACTGCAATGTGAGGCTTCTACGAGTTATGCCGCTGGGCACCATTGCTGACACCCCAACACCTGCCCTGGTACAGTCCCCAGGGCAGGGGCTCACCTCTCTGGGGCCCCATCCCTGCACCCTGCACTCCTGAGTGTGGCAGCCAGGGCTCTAGAAGGTCAGAGAGGGACTGGCTCCCACCCACAGCCACACAGCAGTGAGTCAAAGGCACAGCCCAAACCAGAACCCAAAGCAGAACCCAGGCCCAGTTCAGCTCATGTTCTCTGAGACCAGGGACTATTTTTATCTGATGTCCAAGGCCAGAAGCCTGGGCAGACTCCCTCCCAGTCTGTCCCTTCCCTGGGTCTCTTCCACCCCGCCCATCTTGACCCAGTGTTCCTGGAAGTGCCCTGCCCCAAAGCCCCCCACTCCCGTCTGTTACCCCAGCACACTGGGGGGCCAAGCCAGGAAGATGGAACATTTGAGAGCAGCTGGTAGAGTTTGTTTGTTTGTTTTTGGGTGTTTTTTTTTTTTTTTT
>NDGN011505679.1:12534-23061 GCA_002564285.1 Tympanoctomys barrerae
CTCTCTCTCTCTCTCTCTCTCTCTCTCTCTCTCTCTCTCTCTCTCTCTCTTTCTTTCTCTCTCAGCTTCCACTAAGAGGGCAGCTTTCCTATGCTATGCCCTCCCATCAGGATGTTTTGCCTCACGTTAGCCCTAGAAAAGATGGAGCAAGCCTATCAGAGACTGAAACCTCTAAAATTTTCAGTCGATAATAAGTTATTCCTCCTTTAAGTTTATATTCTCACATATTTTGTTACACTGATGAGAAGCTAAGTCCTTTAGCACTTCTTCCAAATCTACGATACTTTTTATAAAAATGTTTTATTGAAGTTTAACATATGTGTGCATCTTTTGGATGCAATGTAATGTATGAATCTTAAGCATACAATGTAATGAATTTTCACAAAGTATACGCACATGTGAAATCATTTTGATAAATAGAATGTTTCAGTGCTCCCCAAAAGCTCCTCTAAAGAAGATCAAAATATTTCCGGCACTGTTTTGATTAATCTATTTTGTGAAACATTTCTATGCTTTACAACTCCATTTACTTTTTAAAAAATTTAATCATGAAATAAAGCAGCATGTGTTTATTGTGAAAGTTAAAGCACAAAAGTGTAAAAACTACAAGAGTTTCCCTTACCCACCCTCTGGATACATATACACATCATTCCCAAGATTATAACAATTTGGTGCTTGTATCAGTTCGGACTACATAACCAGGAAGAAAAAAAATCCATCTCAGTTCAAAGATGAAAAAGCAATAAAAAAGTATTAGCTTACATAATTTATTTAATAATTTTCTGAGTAAATGAACATCAAGATTGTTTCCAGTGTCCCACTATTACAAACAATGCCATATCAAACAATGCTTTATAGAGCATCTCAAATAAAAATGTAGACTCTGAAAGTCAAGAGGAAGGGCACTATGGTTGTGTTTCAGTCACTCAATATCATCAAAGATTCAGTTTTTCCCCACCTCCTTGCTCTACTTTCTGAGATACCAGCTACATCCCATCTTTGTTACTGTAATGCAGTTGTCAGCAGGACAGAAAGAAGGTAATAGTGAAGGAATGAAAGGGAAAAGGGAAGAGAAAGAGAAACTCAACAACAGGGAGTGAGAACCCTCAGGTTCATGGGGTGAGGGTGTCTGTTTGTCTTTTTGTCTATTTGAGACAGGGTCTCACTGTGTAGTTCAGGCCAGCCTTGAGCTCGCTTTATAGCCCAGGCTGGTCTTGAACTCACAATGATCCTCCTGCATCAGCCTCTTGAGTGCTGGGATTATAAGCATGGCATCATTGGTCCAGATCTGGCCATGAGCCTGCTTTTGAGTCATCACAAAGACCTGGGAAAACCATAAGGTGAGTGAGTCAGTTTCTATTCATATATCAATCTCCATGGCAATCTCCATATCAATGGATATCATTGATATCCATTGATCCATATCAATGGATATCATTGATATCCATTGATATATGAATATTGATATATGAATATCAATGGATATATTCATTGATATATGAATATTGATATGAATATTGATATATCATATGAATATTGATATTTATATATCAATCTTCTTATTTGACCCCATGAATAGAGCCAACTTCTGGAGTTTGGTGTGGGGTCATTTCCACTAAAACTAAATACATTGCTACTATACTGTGGGCACAGTTAGAATCGATGCCTAAAGGCCACTATATTATGCACTACAGTGAATATTATTTGAAATTTTTTTCTATCAATATACTCATATTTATACAAACAACTATATTTCTTTTTTAACTTAAATAGGATCACATTTCTGTAGCTCACCTTATTCTGCAATTTTATATACACATAAATATCTATCTCAACTTTTAAGTGGTGAAACATCCCATTGGATATATGAACAATAATTTAACTGTTTCCCCACTTGATGAATATTGGATTATTTTAATCATTTTTTTTTAATTTCTATTAGCTGGGAAGTGTCACATGCTTATAATCTCAGCTACATGGGAAGCCGAGGTAGTAAGATGATAAATTCATGTCAACCTGGTCAACAAGATGCTGTCTCAAATTTATTTTCTACATTAATCACTTCATTTTGAAAAATATATGCAATACCACAGAAAAGAAAATTGTGAAGTGGTTTTTGGAAAAGATGCTTTTAGGTGATCTTATTATACTTAAAGTTCATGAACACAAGAGGATACATGCTTTTTAAAAGCCAGTCAGGCATATCCCTACCAAGTCTCTAACTCAAGAATGTCCTTTTTCTTTATCGCTTATTTTAGCATAGATAGGACATTCACTGTCTTTGTCAAGGGAGTAGTAAATATTTCATTGTTGCTTCAGTTTGGGAGGATATAACAGGCAGTTGCTGTAACAGAATTCAGAATGAGAGATGGTAAAATGTTATCTGGTCAAGGAGAAACCTGAAATAGATGGAATCTAAGGGTTGAAATGAAGCCTAGCAGTCGCTTCACTTACTCCCCTGACTTCAATCCCAAATACACTCAAACACAACAGATTCTTAGCTAGAAAGTCAGTGAGAAGAACTATGTACTCTTACTAAAAAGTGTTTGGTACAGGGAATTCCAACTACTGCATAACCATAAACATAATTCTTTATTTTCTTTCCTCTACTATTGTTTCTAGCTTTCAATAATACTATTCCCCCTTTTATTCATCTACCTGATAAAAAGTCAATTCAGGCCTTGAAGGAGATGTGTCCCACTCCTTCCTGTCTTAGTCTGTTTTCTGTTGCTGGGACAAAAATACCTAATACTTGACATTTAAAGGAAATAAAATTTAGTTGGGCTCATCGTTTCAGAGGGTCAGTCCATTGGTGGCTGGCTCCAAGGCAGAAGCGACACGGTAGAACAGAATAGTAGACGAAAGCCTCTGAACCCAGGCAAGCCGGAAGCACAGCAGGACAGAGCGCCAGGCCACATAGCCTCTCACACAGGCGCCGCTTCTGTACAGCACCTGCAGCTATGACTTCAATGGATTCATCCACTGATGGATTTAATGCCCCCCCCAACTCAAATCACTTTCCAAAAGGTCCCGCTCTGAACACAAGACTCTTTGGAAGACATTTTGGACCTAAACCAAAACCCCATAACACTGCTCCCAGAGACTTTTCTTTTTCTTTCTTTTCTCTTTCCTTCTTTCTTTCTCTTTTTTTTTTTTCTTTCTTTTTTTTTTTTTTTTTCATTTTTTCCGTATTTGTTACAGAGTCTGATGCAGCTGAGACTCATAGCGATCCTCCTGTTTTCAGCTTCCCAGCGATGTGTTTATAAGCGTGCGCCACCACACCGGGTCTGGTGGGCAGGCTCAGCATGTGGGGGCAGGGCCAGCGCAGCATGTGCTACCAAAGATCAAACCTTGGTCCCTGCGCTTGCCTAAGCAGGTGCTTAGCCCATTGGGCTATCTCGCTGACCCTTATTTGCGTATTTATTTATTTATTTATTTATTTTTGATATCAGGAATCAAACTGACAACCTCACGCTTGCCAGGCAGACATTGTACAGCTGAGCTATATCCCAGCCCCTCCAGAGACTTTCTAAAGTCTTAAATGATTTATTTAAAATTTCTATTCAGGGGGCCAGTGAGAGAGCTCAGCCAGCTGACTAAAGTGCCTGCTTAGGCATGCTTAGGCAAGCAGGGACGGCCATTCAATCCCAGGAACCACGTGCTGTGCCAGCCCCACCCCCAGGGCAGGCCAAACTGGCCACAGAGTCCGGGTGTAGTTGCATAATCCTGTAATCCCAGCATTGGGGAGGCTGAAAACAGGAGGATCATTATGAATCTGAGCTGCATAGTGTGATCCTATAACAACCAAACACATTTTTAATTAATTAATTAATTAATTAAAAAATAAAATTTCTATTCAGGGCTATTTGCTCTTTCTTGTGAATATCAGACCCTGTATGTCTTTTCTTCCTTTCTAACACTGAAACATCTGTTATCTCTCAATTGTGAGAATTTTTAAAGTCTCCTTAAAATTCATGTGCTCACATCCCAGCCCGCCAGTACCTCTCACCACAACTGTATGTGGAGATCAGATTTTTAAAGAGGTAAATAAGGTAAAACAAGATTACAAGGATGGGCCCTAGTCTAATCTAACTGGTCTTTATAAGAAGAAATTAGGACATAGACCCACACAGAGGGTCAACCATGTGAAGACACAGGAAGAAGGTAGTCACCTATGGACTAAGGAGACAGACCTGAAAAGAAACATACTGCTGACACCTTGTTCTCCAACTTTCAACCTCCAGGACAGGAAAAAAATAAACTTCTGTTGTTTAAGCTCCCCCAGTGTGTGCTACTTTGCTATGGCACCCCAGATAACTAACATAATGCTTAAACCCAACTATGTGGTAGAAACTCCTGAGTGGCCTACACGGGGCCTTCTTAGCCTTCTGCCCTTATCAGGAGACTCCTGGGCCCTTCTCCCATGTGTCCTTCTTCAGCTTTGATGGGCAGTCTTCTAGTTCTGTCCCTTCCAGGTTCTTCCCACTTGTCTTTTTATTGTGGATGGTTACCTCTCTTATTTCAAGCATGTAGGAAGGTAATTTCCAATATTGGGCACCTTTAGGATCATTGCTTTGAGATGTAGATTCTCAGGGCTCCTGGACTGCAGAGTCACTAGCTTAGTTACAGAGGGAATCTGCATTTTAAACAAATACTCCCAAGATATTCTGAAGGATATTGCCACACTTGGAGAAACACTATTAAATATAGTTTCTATTAAAGTGCCTGCAAGCGGGTACAAGGGCTAGGGTTCAATCCCTGGGCCTGCTGTGCAGGCTCTGCCCCTGGGGAGCACTGAGACAGCAATTGACACTGGGTGTGGTGACATGTGCCTGTAATCCCAGCTCTTGGGAGTCTGTAAATAGGCTGATCACTACAAGTTTGATCTAGTAGTGAGACCCTGAACACCCTGTAGACCCTTCCCTAAAATACAAATAAATAGATAAATAAATTTTCTAATTTTTATCTCTATAACCCAATATCTTCCACCTTACATATTACTATAACTTGAAGAGCTTTTTAAGACACCTATGACCAAAGATTTTTTTTTAATAAAACCTCAAAAGCTCAAACAAAAAGAAAAAGAGACAAATGGGACTATATTAAGTTAAAAAGAAAAAAAAATTACACAACAAAGGAATTAATCAGTGTAGGGGCCAGGGAGATAGCTCAGTAGAATAAGTGCTTGCCTGGCAAGCACAAAGGCCTGAGTTCAATCCCTGGAATTAATCCATGTAATAAAGTGACAACCTAGAGAAAGAGACACTATAGTTGTAGACAAAATATCTGATAAAATTGCATAGTAATATCTAAAATATCTGAGAAATCTAACAATTCAATAGCAAAATAATAATAACCCAACTAAAATGGGCAAAAGATCTAGATAATTCTCAAAGAAGTCATACAGCCTGGTATGGTGGCATCCATCTATAAACCCAGCACTCTGGGACATTGAGACAAGGGAATTTCAAGTTTGAGCTCAGCTGGGGCAACTTAATGACACAGTGAGGCCCTACCTCAAAATAAAAATAAGTAAATAAAATAGCTGGGGATATAGCTCAGTGTGAAAGCCTGCCATGCAAGTGGCAACCATATACATGAAAAAATGTTCAACCTAACTAGTACTCGGGAATATGCAATCAAAATTACAACGAGGTATCACCTCACTCTTGTTAGAGTAGCTATTGCTTAAAAAAAAATAAAAAAGACAAGTGTTAGTAAGAATGTTGAGAAATGGGAAAATGAGAACCCTTGTATAATGTCGCTGGGAATGTAAATATTAGCATAGCCATTATGGAAAACAGTATGGAAATTCCTCAAAAAATTAAAAATAAAACTAATATGATCCAGCAATCCCACTATTGGGCATATTCCAAAGGAGAAGATATCAGTATGTGGAAAGACATCCACACTTCCATATTCATTGTAGCACTATCCATAATTACAAAGAAAATGAAGCAACCTACGTTTCCATCAGCTACAGGGTCTACAGGGTCTCACTACATAGATGGGACTCACAGTGATTCTCCTGTTTTCAACCTCCCAAGTTCTGGGATTACAGGCATGTGCCACCATGCCCAGTCTCAGTCACTGTCTCAGTGCACCCCAGGATCGTGGCTGGCACAGCACACTGGGGATCGAGCAACATTTTTTATAGAACTGGAGCTTAATAGAGAAATAAGCCGGGCAAAGAAAGACAAACAATATATGAGATCATTTACATGTGAAATCTTAAGTTGATCTTGTAGAGGTAAAGAGTAGTATAGGGGCACCCAGTGGCTGGGAAAGGTGTGTAGGAAGTGGGGAGATGAACAGGTTGACCAAGATGTACCAAGGTATAGTTAGGATAAACAAGTTCTGATGTACTATTGCACAATAGATGACTATAGTCAACAACAATATATGGTCTATTTCTAAGTAGCTAGAAGAGCAGATTTGAATATTCTCCCTACAAAGAATAAGAAATGTTTAAGGTGATGAATATGTCAATTATCCTGATTTGATCACTATGCAATACATACATGTATCAAAACATCACATGGTATCTCATAGATAAGTACAATTATTGTGCCAATTGTAAACAAATAAAACACCCATGCCAGGACCCACCCTAAATAATCTGGATAAGTTAATAAGGAGTGGAGTGTGGACACATAGTATATTTAAAAAATTTGTTCAGTGCAGGGGATATAGCTCAGCAGCACACCTCCTGCCTGGCAAGTACAAGGTCTTGAGTTCAATTCCCAGTAACAACAACAACAACAACAACAAAATTATTCTGATGTTTCCAACATTCAGCAAGGTGAGAGCCCCCAGCTTTGCCTCCTTACCACTGTCCCAGAATTAGGCCACCATCCTGTCTCATTTGGCTGCAATGCCACCTGCAATGCCACCAGCAATGTTTTCCCCACTTACTCTCCACATCACAGTAACAAAAGCATTGCCAAAAATATGAGGGTACTCATGTCTTTTCCTCAATAAATTGTGTAAAACTATGCCAATAAGGACCTCATCCTTTCAGGTTGGTGTTTATAAGCTTGTTGGCCTGACATCCAAAGACATCCACATTCTACCCTCTGAGGTCCTCTTCACTTTTACAGCTTGCTTGATTTGGTGCTTATTGGCTTTGACGTCAGTGAACTACAGTGAACATGAGTGTGTTGTCCTTGATCTTTTTCATGGCTGACTCTATGGTCAGGGGGAACTTCATGATGGCATAGTGGTCAAGCTTGTTTCTCCTGGGGTTGCTCTTCCAAGGGTATTTGGGCTGCCCCCAGAGCCACAGTGTCTTGGGACAGCAAAAGGTGGGTGATGTTCATATCTTCTTCTTTTTGTGTCTGTGGATGCCTTTCAGCATGGCCTTCTTGGCCTTCAAAGCTTTTGCTTTGGCTTTAGCTTTGGGTGGGGTAAGGGCTTCCTTCTTTGCCTTTGGTGCCATCTTGGTAAAAAGGCTCTCTCAACCCCTCTTTAGTTTTAGACTTTACCCCTTAATCCCTAGATTCTAGCCATAGAAATATCCTGAGTTCCCCAGTCAACGAGCCTGCACCCTTGTCTTCCCACCCAAATGCTCTTCTGCCTCACTGGAGCCTTGTTCAGTGATGACAAGGTCTGCGATCCTAGATACCTTGCCATGCCTATGTTGGGAGATGCGCTGCCTCCTCTTCTAGAAACTCACCAATCCAACATTCCTCTCAGAAAATGTATCACACTATGTTGTAGTTCCTTCACATCTGTCTCTTTCCGAGACAGTCTTACTTCTCAACCTCACTATGTCCTAACACAGTACCTGGCATGCACACAGTAGGCCTTAGTTAATGTGTGCTCAATAAATGAATGACAAATAACTCTCTCTCAGCAGCACCCAATGCTCAGTTCCTACTATCTAGTCATGGGTCCAACTCCCTCAGTTCTGGCATTCACCTACTGCTGTGTTCTGCATCTGCTTAAATCCTAGACTATTTACACCAAATTCTGCCTAGCCTACACTTAGGGGTGAGAAAGGCAGACTCACAGCTACTCTGGTCTGAGCATTTCCCATTATCTGAATTCACAACACCTTCACAAAGTAATTATCATTATCTCCACTTGGGAGCAGATAAAACTGGGACCAGACAGGTTGAAAGGATATTTCTTGAGGTCACTCTGTGGGCAAGGGACTGAGACAAAACTGGAACTACAGAATCTGGCTCTGTGAGCTCCAGCCCTTCTTGCTGGGCTCTGTGCTTGTTCACAAAAGGGGATGGGGATGGGTGGTGACAAAGGGAGTGGTATGGATGAAGACCAGTCAAGTACAGCAACAAGAGAAGACATAGGAGAAGTGCAGGAAAACAAAGGGTATTATGTTTATAGGTCCTAAACACAGGAGGCACACAATGAAAGGCCACATGAGGAGCACCAAGGTGGCAAGAGGCAGAAGACAGGAGTGAGAGGAACATTTAGGCCACAGTCTTTACTGGGGCTTCCTCATAAGACTGGGCAAGGTAAGCTGGTTAAGGCTGACTGGTTTGAATAATTATGGTCTGCACTGGGCAACAGTAGTGATCCCTTGTTCCCGGGACCAGTCCTATGATGAGTAAGGTGGAAGAACATTGCCGTCAGCAGTGAAGGCAGCAGTTGGATGAGCTGCGGCTCTGGAGTGGCTAGTTTGGATATCAAGGACAGTCCCAGGTCTTTGTTATCTAAGAACCAGCTAACCCTGAAGAACAGTCTTTTACCAGCCAGAAAGATTTTAAAAGATGTCAAACAATAATACATAGAAAAATGTACAGGGCTGGGGAGATAGCTTGGGAGTCTAAGCGCCTGCCTGGCAAGCACATGGACCTGAGTTCAATCCCCCAGTACAGCATACCATGCAGGTCCAAGCTGCATAGCAAGACCCTATATAAAAAAAGAAAGAAAGAAAGAAAGATTTAAAATATAATATAGAACAATTTTGAATTCTTGGGGAGGGAGGAATAACTGCCGGAGACTCAGGTTGACAAAGTAACTTGGTTTTTGGTGCCACATGGCATTCTTCTAATTCTATAGCCATTGGTACTTCCACTAATCACTTTGAACCCCCAGTGCCCCACTCTGTCAAATAACTTATGAATGTGTGATCTGCAGGTTGGGATAATTTGCCAGCTTTATTCACAAATGTATTTCCAGTACCTAGAATGGTTATATGATAAGCATTTACAAAGTAGAAAAATATTTATTGGCTTAATAATGGAATTGACTGATAATCATTCTATGAAAAGAACTCTGCAATTTTTGTCACACCTGTGCAGGCTTTGAGAACCCAATTCTCTGAAAAAAACATACATAAGGGCCAATAACTGTGTTTCTTCTCTGTGACGTATTCTTCCCCTTTTGTCATGAGGAAATAATGCATATTTGTTGGGTAGTCACACACATCAACGAGATCTGCAGATGAAAAGTTCCTTAATAGGTGAAAAAAATGTACTGACAATACTTAAATTCTAAATAGTCATCCTGGGTGGCACCTGTGAGGCTTTGTAGTTGTCTAGAAACTTGAAAATTGGTTCTCAGACCTCACCGCTGCTAGATGAAGAGCTGCTGCTTGCCACCTTGAGTTTGACACCTCATCCTATAACGCCAAAGCTATTAAAAAATAGGCTCGCATTTCTTTGTGTCCCCACCAGCTTCAACAGCAATATGCAAAAGCAGGCTGCGACTGTGAAGAGTGCCTGAATGCCACCCATGCTCACGTGCCGCACTACAAGTCCTGGGAGCCGTGGAGAAAGCCCAGCAGGCCGCCACTCCTGAGCTGACTCCATCAGGTGGCGGCAGCTTCAGGCTCACAGCTGTCACAGGTCCACGCACTGCCCTTCTCTGGGGAGGGGGGCTGCAAGCACCCTTCCTGAGAGCTGTGAGTGCAGTCGCTGGGCACAGGACTCGTGTCACTGTCAGTGCTGGGCTCCCAGGCCTACCTGCTCAAAGAAGACCACAGTGGGCATGATGGCAACACCCACCCAGAGGAGGATGGAGAGAAGTCAGATTAGCCAGCAGCTGCAGTGGCCAGAGACAGGGAGGGTGGTAAGGTCAGGGAGGGAACATTGGAGAAACTGAGGCACGGGGCGATGACTGCAGATGACTGCAGGGCGCCAGACAGCCTGGCTCAGGTTTGGCAACACTTACACTTTCAGGAATAGCTCCAACACCCTGTAGCCAAACATATCCTTACATATAAAAATAGCACTTCTGGAAGGGTGCTCTTTTTTGTTCTCCCATAAAAATAAAAATAAAAAAAACCCTACCTCTTAAACCCATTCCTTGCTGCTATGAACTGAGTGCTTATGCCCACCCCTCCTCCAACATGCACAAAAAAATTTCAAATGTCAACATCTTTATCCCCCATGATAGGTGATACTGGTGTTAAATGGTGAGGTCCTTAGGAAAAGATTAGGTCCCTGTGGTGCTTGATACATTGTGTCAACTTCAGGGGTTGGAAGCTTAGCTGGATGGGCTTAGCCACATCCCACCCTAGGAAGGGGAGGGAAGCAGAGGTGTTGATGGGAGGGGAGG
>NDGN011505684.1:10991-24282 GCA_002564285.1 Tympanoctomys barrerae
AAAAAAAAAAAAAAAAAAAAAGGACAGCCTCTGCCAGCCTCAGGCTGGGTGGTACCCGTCCACTCAGGGCCCTGGAAGTGCTCTACACCTTTGTGGGAAGGCAAGGCTGACAGGCAAGTCCATGCCCCCTCCCTGTGGAACTGAGGATTGAACTTAGACCCCTGCACTTGCCAGGGAAGCGCTTTTTCTACTGAGCCACCTCCCCAGCCCCTGAGCACTCACTCTCAACAGAGGGCATTACATGCAACCACAGAAGTGCCCACTGCTGCAAAGGAGAGGTCTGCAACTTACACACAAGCCAAATGCTTTAGGCCTCTGAAACGTCGGGAGGCCATGTGCTGTACAGGGCCAGAGTCGGCCTCCGGCTTTGCAGCTTAGCTGAGCTCTGCTGTGAGCGGCTCAGCCCTTGGGAAAGCAGCCAGACTACACGTTCACAAACAAGCACAAGTCTGTACCAATGAAGTTTCATGGACACTGAAACTTAGGTTTTATATGTTCATGTCATGAAATACTCTTCCTTTTGACTTTCTCAGTTATTTGAAAGGGTGAGAATCATCTTCAACTTGTGGGCCAGTTCTGGTCCCAAAGGGACCTGCTGGGGTATCTGGGTCTGACACAGGCTGGCCGCCCACAGCTTGTGGTGTGATGTGATGAGGAAGAGAACGCTGGCATCAGTCTGCATCCATCACTACAGCACAGAGCAGCAGGTGGAACGCTAGGCTGGAGGGTCGTGCACCCTCATGGCAACCTGTGCTGTGCCCAAAACAAGACCTCAAGAACTGCCACCACAGAAGCGACCAAGCTGGCTCACTGTGACACAGAAACAGCTGGTGTAGTGCTTAGCCATAGAGCTAGGGATGGCAGGTAGAGAACACACCTGATGTCTTGCTAAGATATGGCGGTGCCACTCCAGGACACAGAAACTTGAGGGAGAGAGGGCCCAACTCATTTAAGTGGTGTGCAACACCTGCAGGCCACTTCCAAATGGAAACAGAAGCAGCCAACAATAGTCTTCAAAGGCAGAGCCTGGGGGAAAGCCTTGGATCTGCATCCCTGGGCACAGAAGCCCGAGGGCAAATGGCTGGCCCAGAGGGACCAGAGAAAGTGATGAGGGCCCACACAGGAGTCAGAATCAGCTGCCCACAGGGTGGCTTAGAACAACAAAAGAGCCGCTTGGCCACACCTGCTGTGGAGCCAAGAGGACAAGGGGCATGCGCCCCCACATGGATGCCAGCTGTTCTCAACACAAAGAACCCAGCCCTCGATGACTGGGAATTCGCACATACTTCAGCAAACCAAAAGAACGTCAGAGCCTCGACTCAGTGTGCTTCAGATACTGTACTCTGCAGGCTGCTGGAAGGTGAGCACTCCATCCAGTTCAAACCACTGCTTCCGCCTGCTGCTCGTGGAGCCCTTGTTGGTATGCACTGCAGAGTCACAAAGACGCTGTGTACCTACCAGCGTCAGGGACTGTCCCGTAAGAAGCAGAGTAAAAACTTATGAAGCTGCGACCCTCATGCAGACCACCTCAATTCTAAGTACTTGTTACTCTCAGAACAAGGAGAAGTGGATCCAGCAGGCCTAGGCTGTGTGCAGTCTGGCTGGACAGCTGCCAGGAAGGCCCTTCTGAGGTGTCTGGCAGAGCACAGCTAAAGGAGGGGTGCCATGAGGTGTCACAGAAGAGGGCCAGGGCCGGGTGCTGAAGCTGTGCTTACTCGGAATGGAGCTGCTGGAAGGTTCTGGGCAGAAGAAGAAAAGCTCATCTCCCACATTAAATACAACTTTCTGGCTGCTGTACTCGTATCAGACAATAATGGGACAAGGGCAAAGAAGCAGGGGCTGGTTAGAAAAAAAGACTTCAAGAACCAAAGTAAGAAATGGTGGTGCACGGCTGAGGAAACAGCTCAGTGGCATAAGTGCCTGCCTGGCAAGCGTAAGGTCCCAAGTCTGATCCCCAGCACCACATACCGTGCTGGCCCCAGAACCAGGAGTGGTGGTGCACACCTATAATCCCAGCGTTGGGGAGGCTAGACAAAAGGATCCCTATGACTCAAGCTGTGTAGCAAAACCCTGTATCAAATAAATTTTAAAAAATGGTGGTGTAGACCATCAGGCAACAAAGAAGCAGTAAGACGTTGGTCTGACTGGATCTCTTCAAAGCTAACAAGACCTGCTAATGGATTAGATGTGGGATTTAACAGAGAAGCCCATGCTGAATCCCAGGCTTTGGCCTTGAGCAAATGAAAGAATGGAAATGGTTACTTCCTAAGTGAGAGAAAAGAGCCTTGGAAGGAAAGAAACTGTGTAGACTCCAAGTCTGAGGAGCCTTCTGAAGACTGAGCAGAGACATTTACTTAGGAACTGACACTTGGCGTTCGAAGAAGAAACAGACGTGAAACCTGAAAGCTGCCACTATCAACACGGACCCTACGGCACAAGACTAGGGCTCAGCATCCGCGGCCTTGAGCGGGCACCTGAGCCCAAGCAGGGCAAGCACTGCCTGCCTGAAAGCAGTGCTGGCCCAGACTCGGGTGCCAAATGTGTGCACCAACCTCGGCCATCCCTCTCCCTGAACCCCATGTGATCCCCAGGCTCACCCTGGGGTGAGGCAGGACCACAAGGCACTCTGAGCCGAGCAGGAAAGTTCTCACACTGCGTCACCCCCACGTTCGGGGTTAGAGAAGATAAGGAACCCACAGGGAGGAGCCAAGTTAAGGAAAGAGAGAATCGGAACAAAATGCCCCCTAGCCCAACTGCAGAGAGGGCTTGGAGGTGAGACTCTGTGCGAAGGCGGTCAAGGGCTGAGTACAGGACTGCCAGGAAGGTCCGGTAGGGAGGCAGCAGCCTCAGCAGACCCCGAGTGATGGGACTTCTTGGGCACATCTTTTCAGCCACTTCCTTCTACATGTAAGCTGCAGGTAGGTGGATTAGAAACTAAGAACCCTCCTGTGAGGAGTGGAGAGAAGCTTTTGTGGTGCCAGTCACTCCAGGAGTCCCTACCGAGATCACCTGACCTACGACAAGCCTGGAAATGCTCAGGGTGGCAGCAGGGAATGCCCAACAGGTCATGAAGGAAACCTGTATCAAGAGCTCTATATGCACGCTGTGCTTCACCTCTCAACAACACCGAGGTGCACATTACTACTATTCCCACGCTAAAGTAAGAAACTGAGGTACAGCTACGTGTAGTAACTTATTCAGTGCTATGCAACAAGTGGCGAAGCATTTGAACCAAAGAGCCCCCATATTCAACATGTGCATTAAAACGTGCTCTCTCTAGGGCCGGCCGGCCAAAATAAAGTGCCTGCAAGCGGGCGCAGGGGCCTGGGGTTCAATCCCCGGGCCTGCGGTGCGGCCGCCCCCGCCCCGCCCCAGGGCATGCTGAGACAAGTGAGACTGGGCCTGGTGGTGTACCTGTAATCCCAGCTCTTGGGGGCTGTAAACAGAAGGATCACTATGAGTCCAATCTAGTAGGAGACCCTATGCACCCTGTAGACCCTCCCCTAAAATACAAAACCAAAACAAAACACCATGCACTCTCTCTGGCTCTCAATGGCCTCCACTGGAAACGGCCTTTGTATGCCTCTTGGCGCTCAGTGACAGCTCATCACAGTCCACAGCTTCAGACTGATATAAAGGCAAGAATCTCCTGATTACCCTTTTCAAAGGCAAAGCATTCCAACTTTCACAACAAAAATGTCCAGTTTCCACTGATGTTATGAAGTCTGCAAAAGCAATCTATTTTAACACAATAAAAACCTACTAATCTTGCTAACAGTCTCTAATATATATAGTAAACACTCTGAAACTAAAAGCCATTATGAAAATTTGTATGAGATTGCTAAACTGAAGACTAGCTACTTTTTCTAAAGCCACTGTGAAAAAACAAATTAAAATATCAAAACCAAAGATTAGCCAAGTATGGTAGTGCACACCTATAATTCCAGCACTCGGGAACCTGAGGTAGGAGGACTGTGACGAGTTCAAATCCAGCCTGGGCTACAGAAAGTTCAAGGCTGACTTGTTTTCCTCAAGAAGATAAAAAAAGAAAAAAGAAAGGCCAAATAACTCAGCAGACTAAAGTGCCTGCTTAGGCAGACACAGGGAGCGGGGTTTGATCCCCAGTGTGCCTGCCGATGCCAGCCCTGCCCCCAGGATGCAGAGATGGTGATTAAGACTGGGCATGGTGACAACATGCCTGTAATCCCAGCACTTGGCTAAAAACAGGAGGATCACTACGAGTCCAATCTGTGTTGTGAGAACGTGTAGGCCCTGTACTAAATACATTAAAAAATTAAGATTAGCTTCCATTAAAAAAACAATTTTTAAAAACCGCGCCAACCTATTGCTCATAGGAACCCTAAGTCTAAGCATACAAAGAAGTAAGTCCCTTGAGCATACAGTTCGTGGGGCTGAACAGGAGCCTCAGAAGCCCAAGCCCTCCCAGAGCACTACGCCTCCTTGTTCCTTCCTTATTCTCAGTGTGCTCTGAGTGTCCACGTCAGAAGCACTGTTTCCTAGGTCTGGTCCCCTCTGACACACGGGCCTTGCCGCCACTCCACAGGGTGATAGCAGCTCGGTGTTACACAATGTGCAGCTCCAGGTCAACTACTGTACTCATTTTAGAACTATGGCAAGTTTCAATTTTTAAAGCTATTAAGATGAAAGAAAACCATTTTAATCACTGCTATCCTCTTTTAACTTAAGAAAATGTAAAAAACACATGGAACAACAGTGGAGGATGCAGAGAGCAAAAGCACCTGCCTTGTCTGCAAAACCATCCCCACCTATTTACACTACACAGAAAGCAGCAAGCTCACCCACCACCTATACCTTTTCTTACAATCCACGAGTGCCTCATAAAGCAGCCTTAAAAGGGTGTGCTTCTTTTCGGTGGTGAGATTCCAGTCAGAAATCCATTTTCTAACCTAGGACAAGATAAGTAGCAAAGGGAGTTTAATAACCCAGGCCGAATGGCAGCATCAGCTCACACACCTGGCACCACCACTCACAGAAGGCACACAGACAGACACGCACCTGGTCCAGCTCCGTAGGCACATACTGGATGGCCCCGCAGGACGCCGCCACTCTAACGAGGCTGCAGTACACCACGTACCTCACCGGGGTGTTCTTATCCATCCCATGGAAAAGGTTGCTAAGCCTGTTAAACAATAGAGCTGCACATGAGGCCAACAACCAAGGGACTGGAAGGAGGTGCCCAGTCACAGCTCACAGGACCACAGCCACACCGAGATCCAGTACGCTTAGCCATTCAAAGAGAGTGGAAAAGCAGGACACCCTAGAGCCAGTCATCAGGAACTTACAGCTGCAGTCTCAGAGACGGACGCTCGCCTTCCCGGAATTTGACCAGCTTCTCACACAGGCTTTCGATCAGGGCCTCCTGCTTGTCCGGTTCGAGAATCAGTAACAGGGAGACCACACTGTTCATCACACTTTCCACATCTGCACAGTGGCAACAACACAGTCAGCAGCGCATCCCTGCGTTCAGTGTCAACTAAGATATGGGTTCCTGGGGTTTTCATTCAACGAGCCCATCCTAAGACCCGTACAGCAGCATAACCAGGGCCCTGTGGTACAGCCCCGTGTACACGTCCCCTTCAATGGAGGGTAGCAAAAAGGCAGTATGCACAGACTCCAAAGCAACGGTGCCTTCCACCAAGAAGAAAACCGCTACAGTTTGGTTTCTAACTAGTACAGCACAGCAGTGATCCCCCTGCTTACACACACAGGCGTTCCTACTTTTACTAGTGGGCCACTAACTCACGTGGAAGCTACTAGTTAGATTTTAGGCTAGGAGAGGAAAACTGTACTATATGTAGAGGTTTATTCAGAGATGAAAGCTATCAATGCTCTGGTTGGTTTGCTCATTTTCAAGTATGAATATACTAGTCATTTGCCAAGTTTAATCTCTAAACCTCATCTAGAGATATCAGAACTTGCGATCTTAAGAATTCTCCACTTAATTTCAATAAATGGGGACTCAGAATCAGCCTGATAACTGATGTTTTCATACCACTTGAAACTATCTCCTGTTCAGTATGTATCTAAGTCTTGTGAATGAGAAGCCTCATTCTTTTCTTGATGTTCACTTTTCAGTTATCAGCATTTAAAACTATAATAACCTGGAAAAACATAAATATTAAAAGGTTTTCTTCCCAAAATTGCCTAAAGATTTAAAACAGTGTTGAGAGGTTTAAAATGCAGCATAACAAAATTTAAAGATTAAGAAATATTACCAAAAATCCAAACACACCCTTATCGTCTTCCTTCAGACAGCCGTCGCAGGCCTCAACGATCTGAGCTAGGTCCACATGAAGCCCGCCTTCCGAGTTCTCCTCCGAGATTTCCGCTCCTTTGGACTTGAGGTACGCTCGCAGCTCGGCAGCCTGTGGAAGCAGTGCAGGCTGCTACATATCGGTGGCAGCAAACCTTCAGAGCTCTCAGTGACAGGATCACCATCACCGCGACAGATCCACGTGGACATTTACATACAGACCAGCAACAGCAAAACACCACAAATCATTCTAGGCTACTTTTGAAAAAAAATTTTTAAACTGCATTTCAGAATCTGTCTTCTTCAGATTAAGCCACGGGGTTCCTCCTGTCCTGAAGGCCCAGCGCACTGACATGCTCAGGGCCACACGCTTCCCCCCGGACTTCAGCACACAGAAAGTTTCTAAAACTTGTGTAACGCAAAGCATTTCCACGGGGAGGAGCGGGGGCAGAGACTTGGCGGCTTCGCCTTCCTCAAGAAGTGAGGGTGCTCTCCAGGCACAAGGCAAACACACTAGAAAACCTACAGACATCCCTGGCCAAGAGGGGAGGCACTCGTTAATTTAGTGAGAATCTACCCGAGACAATCATTTCGGGTAATAGAGACTAAAACCC
Source organism: Tympanoctomys barrerae (assembly GCA_002564285.1). Classification (NCBI taxonomy): domain Eukaryota; kingdom Metazoa; phylum Chordata; class Mammalia; order Rodentia; family Octodontidae; genus Tympanoctomys; species Tympanoctomys barrerae. The sequence goes on from NDGN011505684.1 coordinate 17,901, forward strand.
TATGCACGTTGCTTCAAGCATTCATCAGCTTGGGCCTACACGTCGTGATATTTACTACTCCTTCTCTCTTAAGGGCTTGGTATTCTTGATGGCCAAGTATGAATGAGGTAGTTAAAATGAAAGCTGAAGCAGGCAAACGAAAGGAGGCCACTAGTAAACGCTGAGATCGCGCACATTTCCGGGCCACACCCAAAACTCCTTGGTGGCAACCATCGCAATTTCCAGACACACCCATGTCTGCTACCTCAGCAAAACATATTAAACTAGCAGACTTGACAGCGTAATTTCTCACAGAACACAGTAGTTTCACGAGACAGCTGACAGGAGAAGCAAGGTTTCAACACATTAAATCTCATGTTATCAGAGGGGACGCACATACCACTGGAAAGCATGCTTCGTTCGCAATTACAGACAGAAAAAACACTGTCCAATAAGGGAAAGGCCGAGCTGGGTGTGGTGCCGGAGGCCTATAATCCCAGCCCTGGCGACGCCGGGCCCGGGCGCCTCCGGGAGAAGCTGCCTCTCAACAAGACTTTCCAAGGCCTCGGAGTCAACCCCGGGACGGCAGGAGGAAACCCACAGGGCACCGGCGCCGCCCTCCTCCCGCGGCCGCGGAGCTCCGCCCAAGCGCGCCGAACGGGGCCGCCCTCACGCACAACCGGCGTCACTCCTCCACAAGTGCTCGTGCTAATAGAAAACCACCCGCTCCGAAACCCCGCAGGGCCGCGCGCGGGGCGGCCGCCTCTGCGAGCCCACAGGCCCGAGACACAGACGGGGCCAGGGACTCGCGACGCTGGCTCAGGCGCGGGCTTGGGGTCCGGCTCGCACTGCCGGCCGGCGGGAAACGCGCGCGGGGCACCCCGGTGCGTCACCGCCTCGCGAGGAGCGCGGGGCCCGGCCCGGGATCGCACCGCCGGAGCGGGCGGGCGCCGTCCCGAGCAGGGCAGCGGCGGGCGGAGTCGCGGCACGGCGGCTCCCCACTCCGCCCGGCCCGCGGCCCTCGGCCGCCCGCGCGCACCTGGTCCTCCTCGCTGATGTCGATGAAGGCCGGGACACTCATAGCGCCGGCCCACGTCTCCGCGCTCGCCTCTCACCACGCCGACCGGAAGAGACGCCGGTCTCGCAGCGCGGCGCACAGCCACTTCCGGTCGGCGCACAGCCACTTCCGGCCGGTGCGCGCATCCGGGGCGGGGCCTAAGCAGGCTTCTGGGCAGCGGCCCCAGCCGTCTGCGGCTGGCGACCGCGGGGCTGTGCGCGGCCTCGGCGGCGGTTCCGGCCCCGCGCGCTCCTTCCTCGCGGCCGCGCGTGGGCCGGCTGCGTCGCTCCAAGGCGCAGGCAGCGCCGTGCCGAGCCCACGAGACTCGCGCGGCCGGCCACGGGCAGCGCCTCGACGACGGGAGCGACAGCGCAGTGAGAGCGCGGAGCGCGTCCGCAGCGGGGCCGGGCAGGCGGGGGACAGGCACGGGAGCCTTGGCGGCCGGAGGACCGCAGGCGCGGGAGACGTGGGAAGGGCCGGGGCTCAGGCCCCGGCACCGGGGAAGTACCCGGAAAGGCCGTGCTGCAGTCCGCGTGCCACGGCGCGACCCCGGCGTTGGGCGGTGCTGGCTCCGCCTGGTGTCCTGGGCGCGGGAGCGGCCCCGCTGCCCGGCCCCGAAGGTGAGCCCTGCGGGTCTCAGTAGCTAGGGACTGGGCCCCGGGAAGACGGAAACAGCGGGGTGAGACTTAGAGGCGACACGCAGGAAGCAGAGAAGAGCCAGGAAGACCTTGGCTGGGCCGGTGGATAAGGAGGAGAGCAGCACGGAGGAGAACCAGCACGTGGGGAGCCAGGTCACAGGTTTGAGCTAGAAGATTTTTAGTAAGGGGTCAAAGTTTAAAAAAAATCACTTTGCAGGTGACTTGCAACTGACTGACGCTCTGTAAGGGCCAAAGAAGAATTAGAGAGGAGGGTGGTTGGTAGGGAAAATTCATTGAATTTGGGTTGTTTTAGCATTACTGACAAATCAGATATAAGTGCAAGAAAGAAGAAAAGGCCACGGTGACCCCAGAGGTTTGGACCGAGCTCAAGGCAGTACTCTGTAATGCAGGCGGCCTGCAGCGCTTGCAATGAGTCGTACACAACGAGGAAGCCTTGCTACCTGCCTGCGATGAGTGTTGGGTTTTGTTTAGGAAACTAGAGGAAATTAAGAAAAAAGATGAGCCGTTCAGTAGTGAGGAGACAAACCTAGAAGTGCACATCCGGGTGAGCTACCGCCATGCCCTCGGGTTAAGAGCGAAGGAGAGATTTCTTGTAACCTGGAAACCCGGGTGCTGACCAGGGTGCAGAGCATCTGCCTCACTAATAAGTTGCTCCCAACCCGCTAGCTGTCCCCCATAAGTTTGTGTTCTCTAAAATTGAAGAATGAATTTTAGGAACCACAGGCTAAGAGCGGAATATATTTATGGGGGGGAGAGCTTCTGTCCCAGAGAGATGTCCCAAATGGGTTACCCAAGAACCTGCCATTTTTAGGGATTTTTAGGAATAGTGCATATCCACAACATGAGGCTAGTCTAAGGTAGGTGTGAAGTGGGATAAAACTATGGTCAGCCAATAAGATTGCAGGTATAATTGCTCAAGTAAAGTGGGTAAGTCAGGATCAAATAGGGAACCAAATGACAGCAAGTGGGCAGGCATGCAGAGCAGAGGCATTCCTGTAGAGGCTGGGTTAGTGGCTCTTCCTGACTTTCTCAAGGTGATAAGAGACATTTAGGATGTCAGTCCCTGATGCTTATGCTTAGGGAAATGCGTGGCTGCAATTGTCTTATCTTTTATTGAGGGTCTGGCCAACCGGCAGAGGTGTGCGTCTCTCCCACAACTGCAAGGTGTCTGGTCTGCACTGGCTTCTTCCAGGGCCTAGCCTTACCTAGCTGCCTATAGTAGTTTATCTAACTTAGTTCCCTACAACAGTACAGATGGTCAGGACACTGGTATGGCATCTGGTTGACAAATAGGACAATAGACAAAAACAGCCCAAAGGTAGCCTTGCACCACGTGTGGTAATCTGTAAATATGAGGTGTCCTGCCAAGACCTACGTATTGAGGGCTTGATGCCTCTGGAAGCAATGTTCAGAGAGGTGATTGGATCATATAGGCATTAGCTCCATTACCGGCCCAACTCCGTCACTTCATAGGTCTGCTAATTGGGATTTTTTGGATGGCATGGAAGCAGGAATTGGGGCCCCAATGGGGTGAATGAGTCATGGCAGGACTCTAGGGACTGTGTCTGAACCTAGCCCCGTCCTCCTTGGCTCTTTCCCTCTGTGGCTTTGTTCTCTCCTGCCTCCATCGAGTGTGCGGCTTTCTTCAACAGCAGCCTCCCACCATGACCTTTCTACCTCCACACACGTCTAAGCACCTGGGCCAGCAGACCATGGACTGACGCCAAAACCTTCTGTTCGTTGCATTGCGTATCACAGTGGTCAGCTGACTTTTAACCACAGTGGAGATGGGGCTGAAATAGCTGGACAGCCGTGAGCCATAACTCAGGCCTGTCCTGGGTGGAAAAATTAAGTGTGAAGTCTAGAACTATTATTAAACTTTAGTAGGAAAGAGAAAATGTGTGACTCTGGGTTAAAGTTTTTGGTATGTCTTTGAAAAGCATGATCATGAATTGAAAAGCTGGTAAAAATTGAAGTTCATCAGTCAAGAACTTCTGCTCAATGAAAAAGACTGCTAAGAAAATGTAAGTATTGACAAACCACACCTCTGATAAGGACTGAAAACCAGAATGCACCGCTGGCCCTCAGTATTTGTTGACAGATGGTTCCAAGACCTCCCCTAAGAAGCCAAAAACCCTGAATGCTCAGGAATCTCATGCAGTGGTGTCTTGTTTGCTGACAGCCAAAGCGCTTCTTCCTGTAGACTTTAAATCACCTCTGGATTATTTACACTAGCTGTCATGGTTTGTGTCTGGTTGTCCCCACCCCCAAGTCTCACGTAAGTTATGGGGCAGACACAACTGGAGGAGCAACGTGTGGCTTGAGGGGCAGGGCCAGAGAGGCACAAATGGTTAAGCTGGCAGCCTGTGCCTTCTCAGAGATGTGGAGAGGGTCACCCTGGACACGGCAGCGCCCCAGCCTCTCCTCCAGTGTCTTGAAACCTCCAGTAACTGAGCTAAATAAACCTTCCTTCCCTCATTTGCGTGTCAGGTGTTTGTCCCAGCAATGAGAGAAGAGTAACTGATACACCAGCTGATACAGGTGTCAGGGAAGCTCTTCCCTACAGATAGCTGCGCAGGGAGGAAGGGCAGACACGCATGCTCAGATCGGTGTTTCCCAAAATGTATTTGATCTGCAGTCAGTTGAACGGAGAATGTGCAACCTTCTCAGACCTACAACCAACTATGTAAAGAATTTTAAAACTCAAAACTCAGAAAACATTCAGTTAAAAAGTAGGCAGAAGGCTTCACCAGGTATGCACAGATGTTTATATAGCCCAAAGAAAGACTCCAGTATTGTCATTGAATTAAAACTATGACTTTGTCTCTTCTGGGCATTCTGCATAAGTGAAGTCATAAAGCGCGTGAGCTGAGGCTGCTTTCACGGAGTGCGATGTTGCCAGGGTGCATCCTGTCTGCGTGTGTTCCTTTCGGTCGCCTAGTAATACTCCGTGATGGTAGACTGTTGGTACTACTCCATTGTCCCCTTCTGTTTGGTTGTTATGACTAATGCTTCTATGAACAGTCATACACAAAATATCTGTGGACTCAGTATATGCCTTGAGTAGAATTCCTGCATCATACGGTAGCTTTATGTTTAGCATTTTGAGAAGCTATTTTCTTTTTTTTTTGTTTTGTGGAACCGGGGATTGAACTCAGCAAGCGCTTATTCTACTGAGCTATCTGCCTGGCCAAAAAGCTGCTATTTTTAGAAAGAAAAAAAAATAGCTTTCATATCCCAAACCAAGAAACATGCCGAATGTTCATCAGCAGATGGATGGATGGATGGGTAAACAAGTTCTATATGTTCTGTATCCATGTTGTATATTCATTACGAGTTTAGCCAGTAAATGCTATGTGATTAGTAATATACTAATGTTTGTATTATTCTGCAATGAAAATGAACTACTTATGCAATAGCATGATTCTCAAAATAATTTTTCTGTGCAAATGAACCTGGACATTCTATAGTATTCAAGTCATAAAATTGTTGAGAATTCAAACTCATGTAATTGGTAGCAGTATATAGCATACTTTAAAATACACAGCTTATTGACCTCTGCGTCATACCTTCATAGCTCAAAATACCAAACCAAAAGTATATATATAGCAGGGGAGGACACATATGGGGTTGGCCACGCTGTAGCCCCTGTGTGACGCGCACACCTCGGAGCCTGCAGTCCACTGGCACAGCTCTGTTGCTGGAGGAGTGAGCCTGAGCTGTCCCAAAAGCGTTTGTGCTAGGAAAGCACACCAACAATGGTGAATTTTATTTTTAGTACATAAAGTGATGTGTGATCTTTTGTACACTTTACGTCTCCCTTTCAGACAAGTGCAGGCAGTACTGTGTACTGTGCTCTTTATGGTGTGTAAGATTCCAGATGTCTCAGCTAAAGCTGTGTGGAGCCCACTGGAGTTGGAGCTAATTGCAACTTGATCCTGGCCTGAGATAAAATGCAGGTCACCTGTGTGTTAATGTAATGAGTTGTCACTTATACTGCCATAGCAACCTGTTATTGTATCATATTCTTCCTTAGAGTTTCTTAAAGACATTCCAAAGAACTTACCTAAAAATGACCGTAAAGTCGAACAAAGTTTCAAGTTTGTGCAAGTCACTAGTCCTTTAGCTAATTTTAAGCTTTTGAAAAATACAACCAAAAACTTGCTTTGTTATTAACTTTAACTTCTTATTTCCGCATTCCTTCTAAATAAAATTTTAAAAAGTCTGACTTTAGTTGCCTTTTTAACTTTACGTGGAGAGACCTTCATTAGTTGCCTTTCGGTCACTGGGACAAAAATACCTGGCACACAGGTTCATGGAGAAGAGCTCTGCTATAGCGCAGAAGTTTCAGTCCCTCATGGGCTGGCTGCCAGACGGGAGAAAACTCATCCCATGGCAGCCAGGAAGCGGAGCAAGCAGCAGAGAGCCAGAGAGGGAGGAAGGGCAGGCTGCTGTCATGCTTGCAGCCCCACAGCGTGCGTCCCTCTACCAGGCCCCACCTCCTAGGGGAACACCAGCTCTAACTGGGCGGTGAAGTCAGTCATTAGTACTAGCTACTTGCCTTCCAGAAGTCCCATTGCTGGACGCAAAGGCCTCCGGGGGTTGACAGTCAACTAGACTATAACGAGACCATATTAATCACTTGAAATTACTTAAGTAGAACTTTTCTTTTTTTTGGGGGGGGGGG
>NDGN011505686.1:7524-25777 GCA_002564285.1 Tympanoctomys barrerae
ACCAGGGGGCGGGGCTGGCTGGCATGTGGTGCTGGGGATTGAACCGCGGTCCCTGTGCTCTGCCAAGCCTGTTCCAAGCAGGTGCTTTAGACTACTGAGCCATCTCTCCAGCCCCTCTGAAGCCTTTCTTTGCCTCCCTCATTGGGTCTCCCGCTGCAGCTGGGTTTGGTGGCTTGTGGCCCACATGTCCTGCCCGTCCCATCCCCTGAGGGCTGCCGTTGGGCATTCAGTGGCCCTGTCCATGTAGCCGTCTTTCCTTCTGCGAGGTCCATGCTGTGTCCCACCTGATGTGCTCCCTCCCCATACTTGCTGTTACCTCCAGCTGTTTTGGGCACAAGGAACAAGCCTGGGGTTTCACACAGACTCCCAAGTACCCGCCTCTCTGGTCTCTGCCCACCTTCTGCTCAGAAACCTAGAAGGAGACGCAAGGCGTCTAGCAGCAGTGGCTGCTGGCTTGAGCCTGCCAGGCTTCCTGGCTGTGGTAATAAGGGCCTTTCCGGTCTCTCCCATCAGCCTCTGCTTTCGCTGCTTGCTGAGGGCTCTCTGGTCAGATCCCAGATGCAGGGAACGTCCCCGTGAGGGTGCTGGCTATCTGTGGGCCCCTGTGAATGTTCTTGCTGCTGCTGTTACTTGGGGACAGCCTAAGTCTTCTGGAACGTGATTCCAGGGTTCGCCAGGCGGGTGCAGGTGGGGGTGACTACCCGGAAGCCCAGGTGTGAGCCTGCGCCATCCTGCCACTGGGCCTGGCCCTCTGGGGTTCTCTCCCTGCTCTTTGGTCACCTTTCTCCCACTAGTGTGCAGGGCAGAGCCCTGCTGGGCTCAGGGGTTCCTCTGCCTCAGCACCCACACTGCCCAGTCCTGGTTCCTTGCCTGGGGCACCAAGCTTGCGCAGGCCTCCCCTGGGCCCACAGCACACATGCCCTGTGTGGGGCCCCCGGGATGTCGCCGGCCTGCCCCCTTCCGTGCCTGATGTCTGAGCATCTGGCTAAGGTCTCTTTCCCTGCTTTTCACTTGTTCGTTTCCATGAAGGCGAGTCCAGTCCCACACACCATCTGGGGGACAGCTCAGCAGCAGCCCAGGTTCAGCAGTCTGTCAAGGTGAGGGAGGACCCAGGCTGGGTGCGAGGGGCTGATGCCTCTGGAGACCACAGCTCTTGCCAAGGCCACCTACACTGTCCTAGGCCCCAAGGAGGCCGTGCCCCCGTCCCGACCTCATCTTGGGTCCCTGTGGTGTACACTGAGGCCGGAGACGGTGGGCGCCCCTAGGACACAAAGGCTCTCTCCTTTCTCTAGGACCGTGGGATCTCTGAGGGACCACAGGGCAGAGAGGGACACAGAGTGAAGGCATGTTGGGTCTAGGCCCAGAGCCCCGCCCAATCAGAGTGTGTCCCACCCTTCTCCTTACTGGGGCTGTAGCCCTGAACCACTGAGGCCACAGCGCCCCTTCCATGGCCCCAATCCCAAGACCATGAAGGACAGTGAAAAGGACAGGCACCAGAGCCCCCTTCAGACCCAGAGGAGCTTTGCTTGGGGGTGGCCAGGGCTCCTGGACCCCAGTCCGTCCCAGCTTCTCCACCTGCTGGGGTGCTCAGCTGGCTCTGGGCAGTGCCCCCCGCAGTGGCACCACCTGCTTCCTGTCCACAGGCCACGTGGTGCTGTGGTGGCATCACAAGACCCATATTGCATGTCCCTCTGGAACAGCAGTGCTGGCCTGGAAAGTGACAGTCACTTAACTAGCCACAGAAGCTGGTGTGCAGATCTGTGAGGTGGACGGTCTCTCCTGGGGAATCTGGCGATGGGCCTGTCCTCATGAGCCTGGCCACTGAAGCTCTCTGGGCCACAGGGACGACACTCAGCCCAGGGAGCTTCAGTCCCGGGTCCCCAAAATGCGTCTGAGCTGAAAGGGCAAGGCCTGGAGCATGGTGTCGGGGCACTGCGGGGATGGGGCACCTCGCCGGCTCCTGGAGGGACCGTGTGGACCCCCACCATGGTCTGTCCTAGAGAGCTGGAGCCGTGGGAATGCGTGTGGAGACACTGTCACCTGTCCATTGAGGACGTGAGCCCAGGGAAGGACGGCCCGACTCCCGTGGACACATTCTGGGACTGCACTGGGCAGCGTGTGGGCAGAGCGTGGCACTGCAGCTGGAGTCTCCGGGGCCCTCTCTGATAGCAGGCGCCCTCCGTGAGCCCTGTTTGCTTTGGGCCATTCCTTGGAGCCGAGGCAGGCGGGAAGCTGCCGCTGCGCAGGGATTAGGGCGTCCGCAGCATGGGGACATCCGCGCCCAGCTGCCGCCGCCGGCTGCACACCTGTCAGTTTGTTTCCTGCCTGGACAGGACGGGGCTCACTTTTCAGAACTCATGAGCTCACTGAGGAGTGAGGACCCAGGCCGCCTGCCTGTTTCCTCAGCTCTGCCGAGGGGCTTCCTGGGAGCAGGGATGTGCCTGAAGGGGCGGCCCCCGCCTCAGCCCTGAACACTCTCTTGCTCCCTGCAGCACCAGCTCAAGGACCGTTCTGTCTCTGCACACCACGCCTCAGCTGCCCCTGGACACAGCCACCCAGGCCAGCCTCCGCCCTGGTGCCCTGAAGCTGCGCCTGAGCTCTCCCCGGCGGCCTGGCTTCACACCCACACCCTTCAGGACCCTGGGCTTCCCTGCATCTACTCGCAGGCACGTGCCCAGGGCAGCCGGGCCGTGTGGACTGGGACAGCCTGCTGCAGCCTGAGCTGGCCTGGATTGAGCCAGGTGCCCACACCCCAGCAGGAGCCTGTGGGTTGCGGGTTTCCAGTCTACTGTGCTCTGAGGGGGTGCCGTCTGCACGCAGGGCCCTGAGGCTGTCTGAGTCACGCTCCACAGCCCCATGGCTCTGCAGGCCTTGCCTGTGCTCGAGGCAGGACGGGGGCCACCCGCTCTGTCCAGGTCCTCAGAGCCATCAGTGGCGGTGGGCAAGCTTCCTGCCTACTGCAAGTCCACAGAGGAGCCCTTCCTGGGCTGGCCCTGCCCAAGTGGCTGACCAGGTGTGGGCAGAGCAGGACCTGGGGGTGTATGGTCACCCTGACCAGCATGGGCGGTGGGGACTGCCCACTGCCAACTGTCTTTTCAAGTAAAAAAAAAAAAAAAAAAAATAGATAAATTGACGCCATCTGTGCTGGCCTAGTGACAGATTTAAGTGACCAGTCACAAAAGTCTCCAACCCATTTTCCTCCAGAAGCAGGAGGAGGGGCTCCAATGGCCTCCAGGGCTGTCCTTTGCAAGAGCCCGCAGGAGCCACCGGGCCCCCAGCACACACCTGGGCAACAGGTGAGATTCTGCCCTCCACGGGCCGGGTCTGCTGCATTTACCTCCTCCTCGGGCTTGCGGCTAGGGCTTCAGTGGGCGCAGGGTCCCGCGGACACTCACGGAGCCGTATCAGCTCATGGCCGCCGCCGGGCCCTGTACCCCCCGCCCTGTCCCCCATGATCTCACTTTGCTTCGGGAGCAACAGGCCGGCTCCCGTGGTGGGACAGCCTTGTGACTGGAATGTCTCCACAGGAATGTGGCTGGCCGGGGCCTCACAAGACTCCCGCCCAGGAACCAGGCCCAGCCCCGCTGGGCCACCACAGCTCTTCAAGCCCTTGCCTGCTGCCCCAGGGGCTGCTGCCTTGGTCCCCTGCATGAGCTGCGTCCGGTGCTGAGTGGACGGACACGCAACACCCCACAGCCAGCCGTCCCTGCCGGGTGCTGTATGACCTGACCTGGTGGCCACTACTTCCAGAGCAGGAGCTGGTGCTGGGGTCTCTGGGGGTCCCTGCTGGGGCTCCAGTAGCTGCCACCTCCTTCCTGGTGCTGGGCATGAACTCAGGGCCTTCACACGGAGCCCAACCCCCAGAACTTGTTTTTATTTGAAGGCGCCTCACTGAGTCGCTGTTGCCCAGGCTGAGCCAGCATCTGTGCTCCTCCTGCCTCAGCCTCCCAGCATGCTGGGGTCACAGATGACCAGGCCCCGAGGGCTCACATGGGTGGGTGGGATGGGGCTAGGCACTCCCCTGGGCTCTGTGCCCAGGAGGCAGACTGCCCCCAACCCCAGGGACATGAGGTGCCTGTTAGGTCATTTTCCTTGTCAAAGATGATCCAGAGCTGTACTCCAGCCATCAGGGTGACCACCACTCGCCCCTCCAACCAGCGGATGCGGATGCGACACAGCTGCTGAGGGGCTTGGGAGGGAAGCGCCCGGGGCACCAGCGTGGCTGCCCACTGTGGAGTCGGGGTGGATGCAGAGTTGTTCTGAGGGGCGGGAGCATGCTGCAGGCTCTCCCATGCCTGGCTGCCCTGACTGTCCCGGGGGACCCCAACAGCGCAGGCCGTGCCCCCACCCTTGCCTGAGCAGGGCCACAGTGCCCGGATGCCAGTGCCCCAGCAGTCCGGCCCCCTTGGCTGACCTCATGTTCCGGTTCTGGGCCCAAGGTCTCCAGGGAGGCCGCAGGGCACCTGGCCCTACTCTGCCAGCAAGGCATGGGGCACCTGAGCTCTTGCATGGCAGGGAGGGCAGCAGCCGCAGTCACTGGCTGGGCGTTGGCATGGGAAGCCGCTGCATACGCCTGCCTCGGGAACCTATCTCTGCAGTCACAGAGTGCTCTTAGCACGTGGGATTCGGCGTGGCCAGCAGGCTGGACGGTGGGGAGCAGCACCTACTGGGCTCAGGCTGCCTCTGCTGTGAGGGGCAGCTGGGTGTCCGTCCAGGGTGGTCTGGGCTAAGCTCCACCCTGGCTATGGGCACAGGTGGCTCTGAGAACTGGAGGTGGTAGCAGGAGCTGGCATCCCTGGGACGGGCAGATGCACCTGTCACCTGTGGCGAGCCACTGGAGCGAGCACGGCCCTGGAGGCACCTCAGTGGGCAGCGTTCTCCGTGACCTCCACACCCAGAAAGTAGAACCTGGGAGGCCCAGAAGCGAGTGTGGGCCCAGGGATCCCTGGAGGATCAAAGAGATGCAAGGGCACAGGCGGCGCTGCAACCCACAACTCACAAGGCAGCCCAGGACATCTGAGACCCATGAACTATGATTCTGGGCCCCAGTGACTCTAGCCCGTGGCACCCTGAGACCCCTGCTTGGGCTGACGAGGCAGGAGGATGAGCAGGCTGCCTTCCCACGGCATCGGGGCAAGCGGCGCCTCCTCCGCCTTGGTCCCCCATGCTGGCCTATGCTGGGCTGCGGTCGTGGTGTGTGTGCTGGTGGGCACAGGGCACCTGGCATGGCCATGCGGAGCATCTGGGGTAGCCCCATGCCTGGCTCACGGTGGGCATTCTGTCACTGCTCCACCGAGGTTTGAACAACACAGGCTCTGCCCCTGAGGGCAAGCAGTGCCCGGCAGGCTGGGGTGGGGGGCACTGGCAGGGGCCCAGCGAGTCCCCCATGACACCTGGGCTAGCGTGAGGGCCAAGGACATCCTGCCAGGTGTCTCTGTCCCAGTAGGGGCTGGGATCAGCCACCACAAGCTCTGGGGGGCAGAGGGATAGATCCCAGCCCTCTGCTATGAGACACGCAGCCCTTGGATCTGTCACACTTCGTTTGGTCAAGCGACTGCTAAGCTCTGAGTCCCTGTGCCTTAGTTTCCCCCTCTGAAAACAGGACCGGTCATGGCGTGCAGGTGCATGTGGGGTCTATGCCTCTACCTGTGCTCCTGCATACTGCCTGGGTGAGGGGGTTGCTGCCACCTTGGGCCCATGAGGGCCACAGTCCTGCGGCCCGGCGGCAGGCAGCCCCACGGGCACTGCCTTCTTGAGCCTGCCTCGGGGGCCCCTCTAAGCTGTGCCCCTGCAGATCCCTTGTCTGGGGCCACTGTGCTGCAACACGTGGCCAGAGCCTACAGCCCCTAGAAACCCCGTGAGCGGTCCCCGCTCCTACCTGGTGCTGCAGGGGATGGGCGCCATCTTCGCTGGGCGCAGGCTGTCCCTGTGACTGCTGTCGGCCTGCTAGAGGGCCAGGGGTGGAGAGGACGGGCTCAGGGGCTGGCACAGGCGGGGGGGCCAGGCCCTCCCAGCTACCCTGGCCCGGGCCTCACCTGGCTGGGGCTCTCCAGAGCTAGGAAGGGCTGGAGGCCAGGCGGGTGCGGCCCCAGGAGGACATCTGCGAACTCTGCGCAGCCTTGGATGGCACGCCGGTGGGCTCCAGGACTCGGGGGCTCCTGTGCCCTGGCTGGGAAGGCACCCCCGAACAAGAAAAAGAAAGTCTGAGTCACAAAACAAGGCAACAAGAGCTGCATTGAGCTTTTGAGCTGGTCTCCAAGTACAGATGACCACAAGGGTAGGAGCAGGCCCAGGCGCTCCACACGCATGCGGAAGGCAGGGCCCATTCGAGGGTGGACCCTGTCCAGCATGCCCCATGAGTGCAGACAGGGCAGTGTGGCAGGCCAACATGGACAGTGCAATGTAGGGAGGGCGGTGTGGACGGGGCAGTGTGGGCAGGGTGGTGTGGACAGCACACTGCGGGGGGAAGTGTGAATAGGGCACTATGGACAGGGCAGTGTAGGGAGGGCAGCGTGGACAGCACACTGTGGGAAGGGAAGTGTGGACAAGGTGGTGTGGACAGCTGGTGTGGGGAGGGCAGCGTGGACAGCACACTGTGGACAGGGTGATGTGGGGAGGGTGGTGTGGGTAGGTTGGCGTGGACAGGGTGGTATGGGCTAAGATGCTCCGGAGCAAGGGGAGTGTGCAGTGGCCCCTGCAGACCAGGGAAAGAGGGGAGTGTCTCTGATCTGTGCCCTTGGGCGTGCAGAAGAGGGCATCAGCCTTGAGACATGGAGTCACAGGTGGGGAGGTATATTCCCAGAGGCGCCTTCAGTTCCTCTGCAGTGTGGTATCAAAAGTCAGGCCCGCTCCTGCAAGGACACCCCTCGCAGGGCCACCTCCCTCCCACTGCTGTCCCTGTGTACTTGCGTCGGGGCAGCGCCTGGGAGCCATGTCCATTCTGAAGGCACTGTGGGCTCCACAGGCTGCAGGTGTGACGTGGCAGCCACACTCAGGGCCCCTCCTGACTCTGGGGCGAGCCGAGCCCGGCAAGGTGACTGCTCGTGGTCAGGTGGATGCCGCGGGGAGGATGGGCCTGCACCTGGCTGAGCATACCAAGAGCCAGCAAGTGCCCAGCAGGAAGTAGCACCTCTAAACTGGCCGGCTCTGTGCTTACTGCTTGGTGGCTGGGAGAAGCTGGGTTATAGGCGGGGCGAGTGGGGTCTACCTTGTCCGCGTAGCAGCGGACAATGCAGGGCTAGAGTGGCAATGGCAAGGCTGTGTGGACCAGCCTCAGAGAAGCCCAGCAGGAGAACCCAAATCCTTGGAGCCCGACCCCACTCAGGACAGCCAGGCTTGAGGCCACTTCCCTAGGTTGTCACTTCCCTCATCCTCAGAACCTGGCTGGGCACGGCCACCTGGCCACATGGACCTGGATCCTGGTTTCAGAAGGCAAAGGCTGAAGCTGGCTTTTCTCTGCCAGGTTGCTGGGAGGCTGGGTCCCATGTCCTTTCCTGGCCATGAGCACCGTGCCCCCAGGCGCCCAGACCAGATGCCGGGGTGAGTCCTGCTCGCGCGACCCCTTTCCTTGGCCCCACATAAGTCAGAGCAGGGATGGGGGACACCAGCTCTGCCTCCAGGAGACACACTGAGCACAAGCCCCAGCTGGATGTACAACCCGGTCCTTGTCGGCCTGGGTCTGGCACACTGCTCCTGCCCAGCCGCGCAGCGCTGCTTGTGGAATGGTGTCCAGAGGTGACACGGCATCCCCACCACCTGTCCCTGGGGACCTTGAGGCAGAGGGGAGGGGAGCCCTGGGACGTGGGGTAGCACCCGGGTGTCCCCCAGATGCCACCCTGCAGGGCACAGAAGGGGACCTGCTGATGCTGGTCTACCACAGTGTGGGGCGAAGTCCCCTGTGGGGACTGTGCCCCGCCCCCGCCCATTGCCGTCCTGCCTGCTGCAGCTTCGTGCTCTTGCGCACATATGCACCACGCTCCCCGAGGACGCAACTCCTGCCCCGCGACTGCCAGGCTGTCCACAGAACAGCCGTGGGAATCCAGCTCTTCCCTCCCTGCACAGCTGCCCCAGGCCACGTCCCCAAGTCTCTCCTGCCTCCTGTCCTGGGCTTTGTACACTTGCACGGGTCCTCGGGCTCCCAGCCCTGCTCTGCCTCTGGCCTGTGCCTTACCCAGCTGACCTTGGATCTGTCCTGCCCAAGGGGGCCCACACGGCCGCGTGCTTCAGCTCTACCCATCCTGGTCCCTCTGCTTGGGGGCTGGGCCCCCTGCACCCCCACCCCACCACGGGGTGCTGCCTCTTCCCCCTTTGTCCCAGCTGGGGTGCATCTGTTTTGTCCCCAGGGCGGATTTCACTGGCCCCCGTGGGCTCTGGGTGGGTGGCTGCTTTCCTGCCCATGGCTCTCGACGCCCATGATGTCCACAGTCTTGGTCCTGTCAGTCCGAACCACCGAGGAGAAAAGACTGCAAGAGCTGGGGAGCCCACGCCCCGAGGCCTTGCGGGTAACTCCTAAGGGAAGCCGGCAGAAGCCAAGGGACCAGGCTGGGCCGCCTGCTCAGGAGCCCCACCGCCTCCAGCCGGGGCAGTGGCCCCACAGGCCCCTGGGGACTGGAGCTGGCGGCTCTGTTTCCACACTGGATGCCTGAGGCGTTGTGGCTGCTCTTGGAGGCTGCTGGGGTGCACCTGCCGCTCCCCAGCAGAGCATCCTCGGAACCCTTTGCTGACTCTAGTGACACTGCTTCCAGCTCTATCAGCAAGATAAAGGTTGCAGTGCCACCCCAGGGAGAGGCCAGAAGAGAGGCAGCCTGACCTCTTCGGGAGCGAAATGTCAATTAATTATCTTTTTACAGCCGAGCCAATTAGACTCCCTAATCACTTGTGTAGGACACCTTGGAGAAAGGTGGAGAGATGGCGGACAAACAAGGCCTCGAGGGCTGGTGCCACCGTGAAATGGCTGCGTTGGGCCAGGACCTGCCGCAAGGGGGCTGCACTACAGCCCGTGATGTTTTCTCCGCTTAAGTGAATTCAAAAAATAAAACATTATTGGCCCCGCGGGGCAGGCGGCAGACGCGCTGGAGGTGACCAGGCGCAGTGCAGTAGCCTTCCACGGCTGCTCCGTTAGCCAAGGAGCTGTGCAGGCGGCAGGAGCCAGGCACTGCCCAGCCACGCTCGGTGCACGCGGCCGGCAGGATCTGGGCCAGCTCGGCCCCCCAGAGTTCCCTCAGCTTCCCCAGGGCCTGCCACCCCTGTGGTGGTGAGGGCCGGCTGTGGAGCGGAGTGCCCGGCAGGGCGGGCGCCCACATGTGGACACCCCGGAGTCTGGAGGCGCCCTCCTTCACGCGGCTTGCACACCCTGAAGCCTCCACCATCAGGCTGAGCAGGCCTTGGGCCCTCCTTGGCCATGTGGCCCAGGCACACTGTCTGACCCATGACAGCTCTGAAAGACACTCGACGGGTAGGGACACCAACTCCTAGCTGCGCTCGCCTCACCTCGGCCTGGTTCGGTTTACCCTTCGGCGGTACTGAGGACGGAGCCAGGCCTTCAGCACGCTAGGCCAGGGCTGTGCCACAGAGCGGCGGCCCCACCCCTTTAATTTTAGTGTGAGATGAGGCCTTGATAGGCTGCTCTGGCCAGTTTCCACTTGAGATCCTTCTGCCTCAGCCTCCCAGAGCCTGGGACTACAGATGTGTTCTACCACAGTCATCTGTGGAAAGATTTTCCAATCAAGCTTCCAAAAATGAGTCTTTGGGAGCAAATGAGGGCTGAGGGTCAGCCTGGAGTGTGGGTAGCCTGCGTGTCTCCAGGTGGGGTCTCAGGATCCGTGGCTGGAGCAGAGGCCAGCAAGAGCCACGAGTGGCACTGCGGGAAGAGCCCAAAACCCTGAGCACAGGACACGAATGTGACCCAAGCTGCGCCCCATCTGCCCATGCTCCCCCCACCCAAGGCCCAAGTGGGAACCAGGGCCCCAAGCTCCCGGGTGTGGCTGGGGCTCTGGGCCGCCCTGCGCCTGTGTGCGTGGTCTCTCGCGAGGAGCGGCTCCCTCTCCAGGCCAGGCTGAACTGCCTGAACAGCTGCCGCTCGGCTTCTCCACCCCCAGTTCCTCCTGGAGCCCAGGCGAGGGTACCCCAACCCGCCTCCAGACCCAGGCTAATTCGGGGTGCTTCTGAGTCTGCTTCTGGCACCCCGCCTGCCCACGCCTTCCCTTGGAGCCCCCTGCAAGCTGCTTGTACACTCTGTAGCGCAGCCTAGCCCTGCTGCCCGTCTCCACCACTGCCTGCCAGGGCCCAGTGCTCACAGGCTCCACAGGGCGGACAGAGGGACGGGGCCATATGGCCAAAGTGGGCAGCATGGCGAGGAGAAACTGCTGACTGGGCACCCCCACTGGCCAGACTCCTGTCCAGAGGGTGCAAATGGGGGGCTGGGCAGGGCCAGTGGGGCCATAGCTGTCCCTGGGGCGGTCTGTGTCCCAGACTGTGGGCTCTGAAGTGGTCTGCAAGCTCCCCAGAGTACTCACTGTGACTGGGGGCAGGGACACTCTGCAGAACCAGGGTCTCGGCCATGGCAAGATCCCGCGGGAGACAGACCTGGCCCCTCCATGTGTGGCCCTTGTCCTGTTACCCCACTCCCGGCTCCACACAATGAACCACCAGGAGATGCGTGGAGCCACAATGCAGCCGCCGCAGGTGTACAGGATGGCTGTGGGCTCAGTGCCACGCTCCACAGGACGATGGCATGCTTGCCCCGTACACACAAGGCCCTGGTTCCAGCAGCAGTACTCGTATGCACACACACACACACATGCACACACAGGCATGCACACACACGTGCAGGCACACATACACGCAGGCACCTGCACACACGCAGGCGCACACACATACATGCACGCACACACGCAGGCAATGCACATACAGGCATGTACACACACGCAGGTGCACACACACGCAGAACACACACATGCAGGCATACACACATGCAGGCACACGCACACACGCAGGTGCACACACATGCACACACACAGGCACACACACACACACGCAGGCATGTGCATGCACATGCATGTGTACTTGTATTTCTGGCATCTGTAGAAATGTAGCAGTGCAGCCCACAGTTGCTGGCCACCCCAGGCGCCTCTCCCAGCACCGTGGCCAGGTGGGAATGGACCCAGGGCCCAGGCGGAGCCAAAGAGGCAGAGTTGTCATTGTGCCCTTGCTTTGGGGGTCCCTCACTGCGGAGACCCCGATGCCTTCCAAGGTGGTGGGCCAGGCCTAGGAGCACCCCTCTGCCTGGGCTTGCTGAGGTCCTATCAGGCGATGGGGCAGTCAAGGTGGTGGGGCACCCACCTTTCAAAACCACCCTGCTGGGCAGCGTCGGGGCAGACCCCAGGGGACCCTCTTTCCCCAAGCCCTGTGGCCACTCATCACGCCTGTGGCATTCTGAGCTAGTCCAGCAGCCAGCCCAGGCCTCAGACTGCCCCCTCCGTGGCCTGTCCCCTGGTCCTGAGGCCCCCCCCGCCCTGACATGTTCTGGGATGCTCCACGTCGCCGTCTCCGTCTGCAGTGCACACAGCTCACACCTACCGTGACCTCCAGCCTCCATCTCCCAGCATGCAAAGCTCTCCTCACCACCCTCTGTACTCCACCCCACCCTGACCTCACTAAGGGGACCTCATGGCTTTCAGGGCTGGGCAGTTTAGGACAGCGAGAGCTTGGAGAACCCAGCCGCAGGGCCCCACAAGGAAGGGGACAGAGGAACACGCCATCACCCCAGGGTTTGGCAGAGCAGTTGCAGGCGCGGTGGATAGCCAGAGGGTGGGAGCGCCAGGCCCACCTGGCCACAGCAGCCTAAGAGTGCGTCAGCCTACACAGCTGGCAGAGCCCGGGGGTGGGCATCACCCTGCCCTCCCGGCCACCTTCCCAAGAGGGCACGGCACCTGTCAGGATCCCCCACCCTGTTTGGACAGAGCTGCACCCTGATATCCACTTTTATCCTGTTTTGGCACTGGAAGCAGCATGGTATCTTTTTATACTGTACTTTTCTGGGACATCCCCTCTATGTAATATGCTGGATTCCTGGAAAAGGAATTTATAGCACCAACTTCCCTCTCTCGTGCTGCCCTGCCATAATTAGCTATAGACAATTAATATTCAAGTGTGGTGTCCCCAGGAGGTGCCGAGATCTCCGGGAACCTCCGCTCCATGCTCCTCCACTTTTATTGGCAGGGCTGCGTCAGCAGCAGAGGGCACCTTGACTTCTGAGTCACCTTCCAGTGATGGCTGGTCCCTCCTGACCCCCATCTGACGAGTGCCCAAACCCATTCGTCCAGCGCACGAGCAGGAGAAGTCCCTGGGCCACCTCTAACTGCTCCCTGGGAGGTCTGGGTGGTGGAAAGCAAGCAGAAAGTGACGTGACCTCCTCTCCCTGCTGTGGGTCCCCAAGCCCCACTCGTGGGGGTGGCCCGAGCCTGTCCTGGTGCCCACGCGGCCCGTCCACGATCACAGGCACCTGCTCTATGAGTCAATGGGCCCTAATTGCGGGGTTGAGGCAGACGCCCCTCCAGGAACGGGGCACACAAAAGGCTCCACATGCCGAGCCGTGGGTGGGAATTACAAAAGGTTAGGAGACTAAATATAAAAATCCTCTTGAATGTGAAATCAGTGTGCTTTGTTGCTGAAATCTGGGTGCTGTAATTTATCCAAAATAGGCTTTGGAATATCTGGCAACTGTCCACGTCTAGGAGGTCGTCTTTTCTTCTCAACGGAATGCAAATTGTCTACCGCAAAGTTAGAAACAAACAACTGAGATACTTCATATCAACAGAATAACGGAGTATGCGTTTGGCAATTACATATTACTGACACGCGGCCTTGGGAAGGAGAGGACTTGTGCGTAGGCGTGGAAGCGGAGCTTCGGGAGCGCCCGTTTCCTGGCTGTCGCAGGACCTGGGTGGTGCTGACCCGGTGTCACAGTGGGTCCTGTGGCTTGTGCCACTGCACCGGCCTGTGGTGTGGGTGAAGCCCAGCCGGGCAGGGCGGGGCTTCCAAGGCTCTGGTGTGGCTACCTCCTGGGGTGCCGGTACCCCCCACCTGGGGCTGGGCCCCACGCAGCCCTGCCGTTGGCTCCAGCTCAGGAGCGCGCTGAAACATGGATGATTGCTTCAGTTTGTGCACCACCTGCCTGCTTTAATTTTAGGTGTGACTCAGGCGGCGCTCTGCTCCCGTGGGCAGCGGGCCCCGTGTCCGCCTGCAGTCCCACAGCCCCATGACAGCGATGGTGATGACAACCCGGTGCTCAGAGGTGCGAGACCGGGAGTGCCCGGGGCATCCACGAGACAGGCAGGCGTCCCCTGCTTTGTGTACAAATGGGGCCCACAGTACTGAGGAGGGGCCTCCCCCTCCCTCTGGGTTTTTGTGGGGCTGAAGCCATTGTGCTGTCCACTAAAAGCAGGTCTAACACGCAGTCTGCCGGGATGAAGGGGAATCGGCGGGCACCACTTCAGCCCTAAGGGTGCAGGGGAGGCCCTCCTGGTCACTATGCTCGGCATGGGGTGAGGTGACCTGGACACACCCCAGAGTCATCCTGGGTGTCTTCCTAGGGGCAGCCTGCTCCTGGCTCCTCCCTGCCACATGGAGTGGTCGTCGGGTGGCAGTGACGTCTGCAGGTGTGTGCGGAGCCTGGGCATCTCCAGTGTGGGGCCACATGGCTGCCCTGGCCCCGACTCCCAGGAGTGGGTCTAGTGAGTGTGCGGGGCTGGCTGGAGGGATAGGTCCCCACTGACTGCTCCGGGGAAAGGGTTCCAGGTGTGTTTCCCAGCGAGGGCAGCTGCTTTGGACTCCCAAGCTCTATGTTCTTTGGCTGGTGGCAAAAGGAAGCTCGGGGTCACCTGGCTCCCACTTGGTGCGCTGTGGCCAGAGGCAGCAGCAGGAATGGTGTGGCCACATTGCCTCCAGCCCCTCCCTGGAAGATGCCCTGGAGGTGTCCTTGCTGAAGACTGGGCAGGTGGGAGATGGCTTGGGGCCTGCAGGTAGGCAAGGTCGCCCTGGGCCTTGGCGGGAACCAGGCTCCCATCATAGGAGGGCCAGGCAGGTGGGGTGGGCCCAAGAGCCAGGTGGCTAGAGATGAGCAGGGACGTGGTCCTGTGTACCTGGAACCTGTCACTCCTTGTGGGTAGTGGCCACGCTCCTGGTGTGGAATCTGCCACCTACCAGGACGGGCTGCAGCTTTCGAATCGGCCCTGCTAGGCTCCTGACCAGGAGGCTGAGCATTCTGGGCCCCAGGAGGGGCTGAGGCCTCTCAGTCGGCCAGACGGAGCACACGAGCAGCGCTCTCATCTGCAGTGCTTCTGGGGGGACCCCATCCATTACTGAAGCCCTCTGCCCAGGGTGTAGACACTTTGGGATGCAGGAGGAGCCCAGATCCACAGGCCGCTGCCCCGGGGTCAGACACCTCATCACGGTCACCAAGATACTGTCCCTGGCCCCTCATAAGACTCACACTGTGTCGAGTCCACAGCCCAGGCCACACGCTGCACAGGTCAGCCTGGATGGAGCCCAGTGCTGGCACCTGCCCCATGAGCAGCTCCAGGACAGCCTGGAGGCCTCGCCTGTGCTCACTCCAGAGGCTGATGCTGCCTTCAGGCTGTGTGGGAGTGCTCAGGTGCCAGGTCACGTGTGACCACAGGGTCCAGGCAGCCCCAGGGGGAGCCCTCTCGGGAGGGCACGGAAGGTTCCACAGCTGCCTGCATGGGAGGCGCTGCCCACCACTCCACGCGGTTGCACCCCTCGCCTAGGATGCGATGGCGATACGGACTGCTGGGTCACAGGCTGGGACCTCCCGGCCACCAAGCACTCAGCCTGCTCCCCGCCTGGGCCCATCTTCCCAGCCTCCTCTTCCCTTGGGCCTCTGTGAGCACACTGGCTCATCTGTCACCTCACTCACCAGGCAGGTGGCTGGGACTGTCAGCCTGGCCATGGACAGCCCCGGCGTCCAGCGCAGAGTCTGGCTCTCCCTGGGATGGCAGCGAGGCGGTGGCAGTTCTGGGCCCCAGCCACAGTGACGCGGGGCACGACAGGGGGTAGGAGAGACACTGGAACCCACTGGTGAGAAAACGGCACCGCAGTGGGCTGGGGACCAGGCCAGGGGGTCCACGTCTGGATGGTGCTGGCCCAGCCTAGCCCGGGAACCGGCCTCAGGGAGGCACCCTGGGAATGTGGTCCTGCCGCCCTGGGAGGCAGGGTCATTCTGAGGCACCTGCAGAGCCAGGAGCACCTGGAGCACTGCTTGGCGCCTGCTCCCCAGCTGCTGCCCTGGCTCCACCAGCTGTGCCCCTGCCGGGCCAGTCCTGGTACAAGAGTGTGGCCATGGGCGTGGTGGTGGCAGGGCTCACCCATCCGGTCCTCCTCACCCCTCAGGCCCCTGAGGGGCACCCCAGTGTCACCGCCTACTCACAGTGGGGTCTCGATGGGTTTCTCCAGGTGGGCCTCGTCTGCCCTGAAGAAGCTGACCTCCGAGTGTGCCGGGAGCTGCACGCGCCGCACGCCTGCTGAGATGCGCAGGACCCGGCCGCTCTCGCCTTCCAGGAGAGAAATCAGAGGCTGAGCCTGGAGCTGGGGGGCAGTGGATGTGCCCAGGGCGTGCTGGACCTTGCCCCAACGCTCCACTCCTTACTTGGTGTGACCACGGTCAGCACCAGCCAGTAGCTTTGCTTGGGCCAGGATGTCAGGGCCCCCTCACTCAGCCGGCGCCACAGCCCCCCACCTCAAGCCCTAGACTCCGCAAGTCTGACTCTGGGCCCCAACACCTGGCCTACTGGCACCAGCCTATTGCCCACACTCTCAGCTGCTCACTGTGCTGCCCGAGGGCTTGGGTCCCCTGCAAAGCCTCTTTCACTGCAGTCCTGCCACCCTGACCATCTCTACCCACATGGGGCCTGGGACGAGGCTATTGCCCACATGTCCCTGGGCGGGTGCCCGACTCCAGGGCCAGCTGCCAGGTGCAGATGCTTTCAGCCCCGTCACTGCCCTGGGGACACAGCAGGCAGCACTGGGCCCAGGTGGCCTGGTGGGTGGCAGCAGGGTGGCTGTGTCCAGGTGGACAAGGGTGGGGAGGATTCCAGGCTCAGGTGATTGGAAGCAAGCAGATTTCTGCAAACTGCAGACGCACACGTTAGCAGAAGCCGCCCGCCAGAGGCGGCTTCAGATAGGGTTGCCTTGGGCCAGGGCCTCACGGGGACCAGGCTCCCAGGCCCAGACGCCCCGGCCAGCATTCCAGGGTGCCTTGCTCTGAGCGTGGAGTGGCTGGGCTGGACCAGCTCTCCTCCAGCTCACACAACACTGCAGACACAGACCAGGGATGAAACTGTCCAGGGGCTACGGCTCCACCTAGAGCGAAGCTCAACATGCCCCACGACACCCAGCAAGGTCAAGGTTACTGTGTCTGTCACCCAAACAAAGGTCACCAGGCGTGACCCCAAGTCTGGGCACCATGGGAAACACGAGTGGGCTGAAAGTCACTTGGGTCTGAGCCCAGGGGCGAGGCTCCATGCAAGGACGCTACAGGGCTACTCAGTACGCTGTGTTCAGCCTTGAAATGGATGCAGAAAATTAAACAAAAGCTCAAAGTTGAACTGGAGGTGAAAACCAGCATGCCAACACTATAGTTTCCACGCATGTGGGGGTGGCTGCATTGGGGTGCTGTACTCCACACACGAAGGAGTTGCTGCTGTGCAAGCGGATCCCTGGGCCGGGCGGCAGGGCCGCCTCCTTCCCCACATCTCCCTTCTTTCTCTGCTTCCTGATGGCCATGATTTGACCAGCCTTTCTCTGCCTATAATCTCAGCACTCTGGAAGGCTGAGGCAGGAAGATCCACCTCAGTCAATAAAATAGAGGGCTGGGTATGTGGCTCAGTGCAAAGGCCCTACGTGTAATCTCCAGTACTGCTAGAGGAAAAAACAAATGTTAAAGGATAATGATACTAGGTGTAGATCTGTGTCTACAGAAGGGATGAGAAAGCTGGCGTTCGTAATTCTGAGCAAATGCGTTGTTTTCCCACTCGCTAAGAACTTGTTAAAGATAAGCAGGTTTTCAACAAAAATAACGCTGTACAATGGAGCACATCACACGTGTGAAGACAGCCGTGCAGGCTTGGAACCAGAGCACACCACGCCACGCTTGGTCGGGTACGTGGGCCAGGGCCACCTGCACTGATGGTGACACTTAGAGACTGCACTGTACCCCTTGGCACAACTCAAGGGGGCCAGAAGATTTAAATGATAAGCAACAGACACAATGAAGTCATAAAGCAAATCAAAACCAGACAGAAACAGCATACATGGGAAACAGCTGAGGCAGATTACAAGCGGGCCAGTGGTGACGTCTCTACAGCTGCCGCGATCACCTTGGATGTGAATGGCAGAACCACTTTTGCTAAAAGGCAGAGACTGCCAGCGATCAAAGAAAAAGGAGCAAGAGCCACTGCCAGGCTGCCTGCAAAAGGACACTTGAAACGCAAAGACACAAACAGCTTCAGAAGAAAAGGGCAGATAAAGACAGCAGGCAACCCTGGCCACAGCGCGGAGCACTGCCACCCACACAGGGCCGTCGCAAGTGGGTGTTGGCATGAGGGCCACCGAGGAGGCAGCGCCACAGGGATGGGGCACCTAGGTGGCGCAGATCCAAGGAGGCCAGGGAGAAGTGGGAGGGACAGTTCAGTCACTGCTGGGAGCACTGACCCCAGCAGCAGCACAAGTGGGCACCCGTGACCCAAAACGCCTGGGCACGCACATGCTTCCGCTAGATCCCGGAATACTCGCTAGACTTACATCACCCTTAAAAAGTTTTGGGTTTCAGGTTTCAGATTTTTGGATTAGGCATGCTCAACCTATAGCTGCAGAGACTGACCTCACCAGCAGTGACAGGAATGCCACACTGACAGAATCCACGTTCCCAAGCACACACGGAGCGCTTACCAAAAGAGACCACACTCTGGCCCAAAATGAAGGCTTGATGAACTTAAGAGAACTCAGTACATTCAGAGTATGGCTAACTGCACGGAATGAAGTAAGAATTCAGTAACAGAGCAGACTGTAGGAAGTCCTCAAAAATTTGGAAATGAAACAAGTAACTCCTAACTTCTAAATAACTCATGGGCCAATAAAGAAAATCAAAGGCGGAGATAAGAAATATTTTTTTTTAAAAAAATTTATTTTTATTTATGTGTGTGTGTGTGTGTGTGTGTGTGGCCAGCTCAGCCCACCA
>NDGN011505691.1:2591-23177 GCA_002564285.1 Tympanoctomys barrerae
TATCTATCCTAACCATATTGAATGCACAGATACAAAATGGACATTCATCTGTATCCCCTTTTTCTTTCTTTTTTTTATTTTTTAAATTTATTTATTTATGTGTGTGTGTGTGTGTGCGTGCGCATGTGTGTGTGTGCGTGCACACACGCAGCCAGCTCAGCCCTCCAGGGGGCAGGGCTGGCTGGCATGTGGTGCTGGGGGATCGAACCGTGGTCCCTGTGCTTTGCCAAGCTTGTTTAAGTAGGTGCTTTAGACCACTGAGCCATCTCACCAGCCCACGTATCCCCTTTTTCAACATCAACAAATTTAATTGAACTGTGGCTATACCAAATATACTCTCTGACATAATGGAATTAAATCACATAAAAGAAGAAACATCCCAAGATATTTTAAAATTAAACAACATACTGCTAACTAACCTGTAAGTCTAAGAAAAGATCACATTTCAAGTTTCAACATCCTTTTGAATAGAATAAAATGAAAACATGGTGTATCCTAAGCTGAAATGGTGCTTAGGAAAACTGTAGCATTGAACGCTTGTATTATTTCTGTGGAAATAAGTTGACTGAGTTGAATGTTAGGAATGCTTTTTATTTTAAATTCTTCCAAGGTGGAGATCAGGGTTTTGTTTTGTTTTGTTTTCATTTTTCTTTGCTCCTTATGCTAAGAAGACAAAGACTGAAGAGCCACTGAAAAACTAAGTCTACACTGGCTTCATGCAGGGCCTTCAGCACCTGTTCCCAAGCTCCAGTGACTTTGCTACGCTGTTCCCAGGTTAGGGCCATCACAGTTTAGATTGTCCCCAGCAGTGACATGTAGAGGTGAGCTTTCACCTCTCAAATACAAAAAAAGAGATAATCAGTTGGCTCGAGTGTGCGTCTCTTCCTGTTTCTACCCAGCTTCAGTTCCATTTAAGTCACCAATTTGAAATCAAACCTACATGATAACAAAACCAATGCTGACTTGCAAAAGAACTTCACAGGAAGCAAAACCGAGACAGTGAAGAACTCGAAAGGGGGTGGATACAGAACACTCTTCAAAGCAAAGGAGCGGAAATAGGATCAGGGAGCGCCACGGGGCTGCAGTTTCCCATGGACTGAGTGGAGCAGGCAATTATCTCCCAGGGTTATCTAAGGAAATCCTTCTGTGTTTAAAGTGCAAAAATATATTTTGTTTCCTTTATGAACAGGAGATGAGACCAAAAGGTGAGTTACCAACAAGAAGCGCTGGGATTTGAAAATCCCAACTAAAGAACACAGGCTTTATGAGGTTTGTAGAACAGACACTGTGAGTGGGAAGGTTTCACACTCAGACCATTTCTGTCTCATTAAACCTGGTCCTAAAAATACACTATGGCAAGTTGAGGTCTAGACCAGGTATGAATGATCATCACGCCGTCTGTGTGAAGGAAGTTTCTCTGTAATAAGGAAGGAAGAAGGTTGCCTGTATGAGAAACTTCTGACTTAAGTTGGCTTTGCTGAATTAAACAAAAGAAGCAGATTCTTCAATGAAGATAAAGTCTCTAATTAGCATGAAGCAAATCGCATGCTGGTGCGTATAATCATGGCTTGGGAAGAATCATCCAACCCATGACCACCCACATTTTTTCCAGCCTTAGTGCCTTGTCTGGACAGTAAATAATGAGCTCTTGATTTTGAAACAGAATGACATTTGGGAAGATTCCACAAATAGTCTTTCTCTCCCTGCTTTCAGGGACCCATGTAATTCCAGCATTCAGCTGAGTCCAGACCACCTGAGTAACTTTCTTATGGTGTATATAGACAAATATGGAGTGCTGGGCTCTATTTTTATGTCCCGTAATACAGAAGTCCTCCTGGCTCCCTGGTGTATGGCTTCCAGCGATGTGTGTGTGACGGACTCCCCAGAGCCAACCGGAGCTCATTCCCCTCTGGATTTAGAGGCCAGCACAAAAAAAATACATTTTAGACAGAAAAAGAAAGAGGGGAAGAAAAGGTTTTTGGCTATGTTGGGATGCCAGGCTGAGTCTGAAAAGAAAACTGACCAAGGTAGATTAACAAGAGAAAAGTGTATAAGTGGACATTGTCTGTCTTTCATGACATAAGGCCCATATGAAGAACTGAGGGACCTTCAACGTCCGAAATCCTATCATCAGTTTCATCCAAATAGTTTTGCCAGAAGGGAAAGTAGGTGTAGATCTTAAAGACATAGGGGTGGATAGAGAGTACATGAACAAAACCCAAACTGTATGGGAAGTACTTCAAAGAATCAACAATTGGGATGTCATCTTTTTGAAAAGTTTCTGCACATCAAAAGAAATCAGCAACAGAGTAAAAGGGAAATGATGAATTGGGAAAAAATTATAGCCAACTATCCTACTGACAAAGGACTTCTATCTAGAACCTGTAAAGAATTTTAAAAAATCAGGACTCCAAACTTCAAAGTTCCAATCCTAAAATGGGCATCTAAGATGAATATTCATGGCACAAATGAGACACAAGTGGCAAATCAACATATGAAAAAATTTTCAACATCATTGTTCATCCAAGAGATCCAAATTAAAACAATGCTGAGATACCATCTTACTCCAGAAAGAATGGCTACCAGCAAGAAGGCAACCAATAACAAATGCTGGACAGACTGTGGGGAAAAAGGGTACCCTTCTCCACTGCTGGTGGAAGTGCAGACTGGCATAACTATTGTGAAAATCAGTATGGAGATTCCTCAGAGAACTAGGATTGGAGGTTCCATTCAAGCCAGCTATTCCCCTCTTAGGTATTTTCCCAAAAGAACTGAAAACGTCATACCACAACGATATATGTGCACCCATGTTTACAGCAGCACAATTTGTCATAGCTAAATCTTGGGAACAACCCAAATGTCCATCAACTGAAGAATGGATTTTAAAAGATGTGGTATTTTTACACAATGGATTATTACTCAGCTATAAAAAAGATAAATTCTAAGTCTTTATAGGTACATGGATCAACTAGAGACCATACTCATAAGTGAAATAAATTAGATGCACATATGCAAGCATCGTATTGTCTCACTAGTGCAAGGACCTGAAAGATTAAATAAAATCTGAAAGGTAGAGCAGACACTTTGAAAAGAATCTGTTCTGGCAGTATGGTTTGGATAACTGTACTGCTGATTTCTGCTGGTCTATTGAAAGGAGTAATTAATGCTTAATTTTTTTTTCTTCTTTTCAATTTCTTACAACTTTTTTAACTTATTTTGCAGGTTTATAACTGGTAACCTAAACAACTAATTTATAGATAATGTTATACAATACAACAATCATTGGTGAATTCCTATTACTTCATTTAATGAAGTTTTGTATCGTTTCTAATGGGTATTTTTTCACTATTTTGTATTCCTTAATTTTTTAAAAAAACATAGGGAAAAGAGGGCAGGTGAGATAGCTCGGCAGGCTAAAGTACCTGCTTAGACACACCTAGGGAAACTCAGGGACTGCGGTTCAATCCCTGGGACCACATGCAGTGCCGGCCTCACCCCCAGGGCTGGCTGAGCCAGCCACGAAAAAATAGAGAAAAAATAGAACTGAGTGGCTCTTTCTGCCGAGTTTGATGAAGAGGTACATAACTAGGGAATAGACACACCCCAAGGGCGATGCCCTGTGATCAGCCGGGGCGGACTGTCTTCACGGCCCCTGAGTCTGCAGAGCGTGAAGCTCCTTGCCTTTGGGTAGAAGGGGTCGCTTGGCTTCCAGAGTACCCAGAGGGAGGGATGGGTGGCGAGAACGTGGAGAGGCTGCTCAGCTTCCATGGTCCTCTCGATTTTCTTCAGTACTAAGAGGGTGTGTGTGTGTGTGTGTGTGTGTGTGTGTGTAGAGAGAGAGAGACAGAGAGAGAGAGACAGAGAGAGACAGAAACCAGAGAGACAGAGACAGAGAGAGACAGAGAGAGAAAGCTAGAGAGAATTACACAAAGTATGAAAAAATCAATTTTTCAATAAGAAAAGTCCCTAGAATAAGTTTGTTGTTTTTTTTTTAAAACACACAGGGCTTCAATTCCAACCATTGGAGCACTGTCGTTCCAAGTGGGCAGATAACAGGAACAGTCACACATACCTATCAGGAGAAATAAAAGTGCATGTCTACACATGCATAAATGTGTAAGAGAAAGCAGTATGTAGCCAAATATATTCATTTAAATAAGTGTAATTTTGGTTTTCTTGTCCATAGTTCCCACAAGGAATGTCCATTACTTTCATAACCAAGCAAGAGACATAGCATTTTTCTAAAAGGAAAAAGAAAGACTGTAGCAGGGATGCTTTGACCACAAAGTAACTGAAAGAAAGGAAAACACTGTGAAACAAAACCATATTAGAACAGAATCATTTAGTTGAAAGTCAAAACAGCAGAATGCAGAAGGCAATCAAATCCCCGCGAGAATGTAAATGCGTACTCCTTGGACAACTACATCAAGTGTCTTTCCTGTGCAGTTTCCTACTCCACCCGCACTAGCAGGGCTTTAGCTTTTTGTAGTAGAAATTCATCAGAATTTCCAACCGACTTGAGAACCTTCTGGGTCCCTGACCTAAGCCTGAGGCGGGAAGGACACTCTGATCCTTGAGTACTGTGTATGAAATGAAAGTGTGCCAGGGACGGTGCGCTCCTTGCTCAGAAATTATTCCGCAGTTTCCAGGGGCTGCAGAGAAAGCTGAGCGACCCCAGGGCCTCTCAGCTGGGCCGCAGCGATGAGTACAGGCTCCTGAGATCATGAGGTGCGGCCAGGCAGCTTGTACCCAGAACCTTGCTCTGAGGCCAGAGGCCTCGCTTTTAATACCTAACCTGTCAGAGCCTCAGTTTCTCCATCAATAAAACAGAAGCTTGCTGTTAGAGCCTCTCACAGATGGATTAAATAACATACAGAGAAGACTCAAGGCAGTGCCTGGCATGGAGTTCAAAATAAACCTGAGTCTCTTTCCCCTTGCTCCATCGCCCTAATCAACAGGAAGCAAGAGACATGACTATCACAGAAAGTCCTGCTCATTTCCTTAATTCATTCTTTCATTCATTCATTCTTTATTTCTTTATATATTTATTTGGTACAGGGTCTTGCTACACAGCTGCGACTCATAGTGATCCTCCTGCCTCAGCCTCCCCAGCACTAGGATTATAAGCATGGTGGCCAGCTTGGTGCGCCCAGCATACGGTGCTGGGGATTGAACCTAGGTTCTTGCATTTGCCAGCCAGGCACTTAGACTGCTGAGCTATCTCCTCAGCCCCTATATTTTACTTTAAATAATTCCAATCATTAATAAGAATTCATTAAGAGCCACAATGTGGCAGAGTGAAATAGGTTTTAAAATTAAATCCTGAATCCCTAAAAGCAAATGTTTTAGAGAAAAACACTACATTATGTCGATCTTAGGTCTATTTTTAGATTGGACAGTTTCTCTTCCCTCAGTTCATATTCCCAGTAAATAGTACCACAGCTCTTTCACTACGTACCATAAAGCATTCTCAATAGAGTAAAATAAAATTTGCAATTTTCTCTAAAATGAGGAGTTACCTGCGAAAGAGGAAAGAAATGGCACCTATGTAGTTTCTGTCTTGTTTCTGAACATGTTTAATAGAAAAAAACTAGATGAACATGCGCTTTAATATCTCAAGCTAGAGCATGGCAGATACCGATTACGAGAGGTGCGACCCCGGCTTCTCCAAGTATGCGAGGCTCGAATGGAGGAGGCGCGTTGAAGTACACATTCCAGACAGAATGGGACGCTCTAAGAGCCAGAAATGCCACATTCCCCAGCTGGTGACGCTGACCCACGTTCAAGTGGGAGAGCCCAGCCTTACACCCTCCGCAGCTGAAACGACAGAGGAAGGCTAAGTGGGTCAACCCCATCCCGTGGAAGTCAGCAGCAGAACCCGCCTTTCTTGCGGTCGCTCTTCTCTCCGGGTCATGGAAGATCTGTTTCTACGGATACAGGATTTCTCCTCTAAGCCAAGATTGTTCCTGATCTAGAGAAAATGAATCCGAGAAGCAACCACTAGTCTGGTGGCATGGAAAGACCCGCACACACTCCCAGCACGGGCTTCTCTGGACTCTTTGCCGGTAGTGAGTGCGGGAAGCCAGCCTGTGGCTAAGTCCACTCACCCACGTTCTGTCACCTTGAATCTGTGTAAGGAAGTGCTGCGGTCAGCCTCCGCCAGCGTGGCCCGGATCTGGGCGCCTTCCCACAGCACTGCTCACCTTGTGCTCATCAAACCACATCCCTTTCACCAAGCTTTAGGAGCAAGAATCCCTGTTTGCAAAACAGCCAAAGTCTAGGAATGTAATCTGTGGCCATAACACTGAAGACAGCCGCTCAGTCCATGTGCAGACCAAACCTGAGGCCTCCTATCCCACTGTCCCAGGACGACAAGCTGGAACTTGCTAAGCCGTGTGACTGAAGAGTTTCTGATGCACGTGGGTCCCTGCACACACACCCAGGCAGACCTCCCACCCTCTTCCCTCAGGTCCTCAGGAAGTCCTGAGGACCAGGGTTCTGATCATAAACCTGCTTCAAGTATAGTAGACCACCCGCGTTTTATATAATGGTGTCCCTAGCCCCAACATACGCACTTATAGAACATGCTCACACTGCATCCGTGCTTGAATCTGGAAAAGAGAGCCGCGGAGGGTTTAGTTGGGTGCAGTGTGCGCAGGCCGCGTAGTGCCCAGCTTGGCCTTTGCTCTTCCGGATGCTCCTGGTCTGCACAGGGCAGGGGGAGTGACGCAAAGCCAGCCGCAGGTCCCTGCCCTGCACCCCTGTGCCTAGTGGCTACTTGGCTTACTCTTGAGCATGTAGTTGGTGATCTGTGTTTAAATATGAATCTATGTCACTCTCAGAAGCCAAACCATGTTCTTCTACTGCTGCCCCTTCCAACCTCAGCTATTGCTGACAGGGTTTTAATCTCTCAGCATTTTGTCTCAATTTTAGTTGTTGTAAAGAATAGCCTTTCTAGAAGGACGCGGATGAGGACTGTGAAAGGATTCAATCCCATTACAACCCTGTCATCTCTGAAGATTTGATAATTTACCTCCCTGAAAAGGGGTGCGGTTTACTTCAGAGAATAAAATCAAAAAGGGCACCCAGAGATGTGTCTATTTTTTCAATGATTAGAAAAACTTCTGACCTTGGAAACCCTTGGTACTGCCACAGCATGTAGGCTGTTTGCCTCAGTGTCCAGGCCAGATGCCACCGGGGCATGGACACGGCACCTGTTCCCCTGCATCCCCTGTAAGTCTTCGTTAGGTGAAATGGACATCTTCTGGGTTTTGGAACTCTGAGGCACCAAATGCCTCCCTTCAGCAAGCCTCCATGGGTTTCAAAGATGATCCAGTAACTGCCTTAAATTTGCACGAGGCTTTGGGATCAAATAGCTTATTTTCCCTGGTGTCATTTTTAAGATTTTGAAAGTTAAGTGCTAATGAGAACATTGAATTTGCACATAGCTCTTCCCTATGAGTTGAATACCTTTTACTTGAATGTAACAGCAACAAAAAAATCATCTGATATTTAACCTGTTTATTGAATCCTTTCCCTTAATATGCTTACATTAATTATGCATGTAACAATAAACATGACAAGGAAAAATACGATTCTTTAATGCCTACCCTTTGGGTAGCATAGAATGAAGGTAATCCATTCTCAAATTAATTCAAGCGACATTGGTGGTTCTGCTCTGAGCAGAGCCCTCTGGAGGAAACTAGCACTGGAAAAAGAAGGGCTCTAGATCAAAGCAGTGATAAACAGTATGAGGAAAGAAAAAAACTACAGAGTTACAGAAGAGAAAAATGGAAGGAGGGTTTAATATGTGAGAAGTATTTAAATCAGGGCTAAGGTGTCTGTACTGATGCCTCCTAGTGGGCAGCCCCTTTGTTTTTCAAAACATTCTTTTGCTGTGGGGCTTTCGCTTTTGGTTTCCCTGGTGGCCTTGTACGAATGCTTCACTTCTCATTAATTCCATACATGAAAATACAGTTTGAGCAGTTACTTCAGGATGTTCTCGCTTTTGAATTCCTTGACAAATAAAGATTCTCTTGCAGCTTTGTCAGATCTCTCAGCTTCATCACACAGATCTAACCCAGTGCACCAGCTACAATGAGCATTTGCCATTATAAACATTTATTTTTACATAAAGCATCTGGGATACTTCAAAGAAGACAAGAAAAACAACAACGTATTTGGGAAAAAAAAATACACCAAGCTGTAAATGAAGTAAAATTTTAGCTCTCTCTGCTGTGGTTCCGGGCCTTATTGCTTCATCAGCGTGAGCAGCATAGTTAACGTTTAAGGAAAACCTGAAATAAAGAAGGGAGTGAAGGGGCCAGGAGAGCGGGAGAGAAGGGGAAAAGGAGTCCCAGAAACTCAGCCATGGTGCAGGGGCGGGAGGACAGGGACAGGGACAGAGCCAAGACACAGAATGAATGGAACTGAGGGTTAGCTGTGCATGGCAAGAGCCTGAGGGCTGGGGAGGCCTTGGGGACAGCCCTGAATTCCATTACTATGTAGAGAACAACAAATTCTGATTGAAAACTCCAAGTTTTCAGAGCCTTTCTTGAACAATCAGCACACATCCAGGAATGCATCAGCAACTGACACCGTATTTCAGTACAGATGAGCCCACACAACTCTAGCATGAAAAGCAGCCTTTGACTTGTTGCCCTTGGAACGAACTGCGGAAGAGCAGTCTGTTGCTCTCTGTTGTGGGGTACTATTATTAATACTCATGTTCTACATAAATGAATAGCATCCTTTGCCTGTCTTTGTTTTCCAGCCTAATGGGGCCAGACAAAACAAGCTGTCTCTATGGTTTTGTTCAGGAGGTCCCTAATATTTACTATCCATATTTTACAAGCAGTACAGTTGGGACTTAGTCCCTGCTAGTTGGGGCCCTGGCCTCATTTTTCTCATGTAAATACAGACATAAGGAAGGAAGTGTCCCTTCAAGGAATTATATTACTGAAATCTATCGTTTTTAGAGAATCAGTGCAAATGCTATTCTGTTTGGTTAAGTACTTTTTATGTTGGAAAAAAAAAGGGGGTTGGTTGTTTCCTAGCCATTTCTTTTAACACAGTAAAGAAAGACTAGGACTAGCAATCATTATTAAAATGTTTTAAGACTTCTCGCTGGTACTCACCAGCCCCAGATGGCTTAGAAACAAGAAATCCAATCTGGAGACACTATTGTCTCTGATTTCTTTTTTTAATGCACTGATGCTGAGAAAGCTGTTTAATGTCAACTAAACAAGAGGAAAATCCCCGTGGGTAAGTTGGGGCTATTTTCAAGTGGAAAGGATCCCAGTCATTTCACTGTCAAAACTAATGAGGCTCAAGCTTTGACCTTCAAAAGGTTACATTAATAGGAAAAAGAAGAAAGACGAACAGAAAAACGTAGCAAGGCATGGTGGCTGAGCCTGTCACCCAGCCCGGCGGCCACACGTACAGTCCAAGCCCTCTGGAAGGCCACAGCAGGAAGATCCCAAATAATTTATTTGAGTCCAGATAAATTAGCAAGTTAGCAGCTTTGTCTCACAAGATAAAAAAAAAAGCCTGGGATGTAGCTCAGTGTGGAAGCTCTGGGTTCAATCTCTGGGACCACAGGTAAGGCAGGGGACACAAAAACCTCCCTAGCAGACGTGGAAGTTGTGGCTCCTGAAGTGTCCTGTGTGGTTAGCAGGGCTGACCCACATACTCAGTGGGCGCTAGCCAAGGGCCAGCCATCTGCAGCTGAAGGCACGCGCGCCAGTGACACTGGGTAGAGTGTACAGCACGGGAAAGGAGCGCAAGTCTGAGAAGTCAAAGGTTTCTCACCCAGGCAGCCTTTCAGAAAACTGCATGTTAGAAGCCGAGAACACTGGTTGAGCTTGGTAATAGATGGGCTGTGATTTGACATGCAGTTTTAAATGTTTTTACACTTCAGGCCTCGTGAAGAAAATATTTCAATTTAGCATAATAATCTAAGGGGCTGGGCTACGTTTCAACTCATATATTCACTTAAACTCCGGGTAACTGATTTTTCTTGTAAAATTAAGATTGGCCTTACAGTGAGTCATGCTGGAATTATAAAAAATTGGCAATGCTGAGACTGAAAAATAGATTTATTTCTTAGATAATAGATTTTTCTCTTCCTTTTAAGTACAGCAGAGAGCCATCTGTGAAAACCTTAAGTGGGAGACATTAGCTGTACCCCGTGGGCTCTGAGAGCACAAAATCAAGACTGTAGAGAAATAAAGTGGGAGAGAAACAGAGGACCTTAGAAGTAATCCATCCATCCCATCCGGCCCGCCTAAAATTTACTGACACACTGACAGGTAAAAGCAGTTAACCCAGTTGAAGCAGCTTAGAGAACCAGGCCTGGGATCCACAGTTCTTGCTGCCTAGGTTAAAGGTCTTTATCTTACACTCAATATTCTCTTGTCTGCTGGGTATATTATCTTAATAAATACTTGACGCTTTGTCAGGCATTAATTGTAGGGAAATGATGACTGTCACTTGTTTTCTTCAAAGCAGCCCTTTCCAGCAATTAGGGTGACCTGCTTACCGATAAGTTGTGAAAAATGTTCTCCAAAGCTCTCATCTCCACCTTAATGTTTTCTTTGTTTTTGCTGAAAACACTGGCCTTCTTTCATCCATCTTATTTTCATTTCATCTCCAAAAAGATCTCACTGGGTTAGCTGCCTGTGGTGTTGTAAATTATGAAAGCTTAATTGATGAACTAAAATATCTGTGCTAGGAATAATCTGACTTTTGTTGACTCACTTGTCTAAAAATTTCCAAAACAGAACGATGGTCCATGTTTAAATACCTTCTCCTCCTGGGGTTGACAGAATTTCTTTTCCTATTTGTTAATGAGCTGTTATTATTGAAAAAAAAATCCTTCAGAAGAAAGTGCTAGAAATTCTGTCAACTTAGTTTGCTGTACACGAATAACCGCATTGCTTATTTCAAAAACAGGGTTCCTTTGCTTCATGCACTAAAGCATTGTAGTCATCCCCTCCCCTTCATGACCGTCGTAGGCACTGCTGAAGGGAAAGAGCCTTCCTGCCCTGACAGTGGGAAGCTGCAGCAAGGAGAAAACACCAACTTTATGGTGCGCCGTGCTCTGGGCATGACCACAGGACCTTTGAGTGTCTCTCTTGGCCCCCTACCAAGCCAGAAGTCCATTTTCCTGTTAGATCAACAGCTAAGTCCTCTCTGTTTGGAAAGATTTTTATTTTGAAATTGATTTTGCACCAGAAACAGGAACTTGCCACACCCTGCTTCTTAGTCATCTTTCAAATCTGGTCACAGTTCAAGAACCTGGTTGCTAGGACATCTCCGGATGGTAGCACGAGAGTCGAAAGCGAGGCCAGGCCCCACGAGTTCTGGCCTTCAGTTTACTAGGTCTCCTCTCTTGCTGTACTCAACACAGGTCCTCCTCCCCATCCCATCTTAACCTGTTGGGCGTATCTCTTTCTGTGCCGCTCTTCCAGGGGAGCAAAGTAAGAGCCAAAGAAATGAAGGAATTTGCCAGCACTTAGTCATGGAAGGTCCAGCAATGCCATGGTGCCAGGCTGTCACTCCAGCTTTCCTAACTCTGTGGCCCTGTGCAACCCATTCACACCCCCTGGCCCAGCTCTGCAGCTGCAATCACGTGACCAAACCCACTCCTGAAGTTGGGGGGACTCAGCTGAGCTCACCCTTATCAACAATTCCAACAGCAACAAGAAAAGTCATAAACATCATAGTGATGAAGAGGAGGAGAACACCAATGACAATGACGATGATTTCTAATTCGATTACTCCTTCCATCATTCAGAGCAGATCACATGGAGGGGAAGCCACTGGGCAAAAATCCATTCAGAAATGTTTAACCATTTCTAGTGGAATCAGATGTTGGCTAAAAACTCAGCAAAGGTTTCATGCCTTCTGCTGCTAAACCTCTCTGCTCCTAAAATTCTTCTCAAGGAGCATTCAGCAAGGGGATGTAGCCTTGAAGCATTCGCCGCCGGGTGCTGAATATCAGTACAGCGGCAGGGCCACCTCAGAGTATTCACCCTGGGGTCCTGGGCCTGGACGCCAACCGGGGAGCACACTCCCTGGTCATCGTGGGCAGTTTGGAATCAGGCGGTGGGGGGTTCATAGGTGCGTGAGCAAAAGCACGTGGCGCGTATATCAAGTATGAAGAGCACTTCGCAGCATGGAAGACCGGAAGTGAAGCCTACACTTTTTCAGTCCTGCTATGGGGACTGCAGCAGGCGGAAGAGAAGAGTGGACACTGTGATTTAACAAACTTGAAACCTTCTCTCCGCAGCGTTGAGCTGGTATTTGAACAGTCAGAAAATCACAGCGACGGGCTGCAAGTAAGAAGAGTCCTCGTCGCTTCTCTTTTGCTCTGAGACAGCTCAGAAAACCAGACGCAGCAGCGGGGGCTCTTCCCACGTCAGGACGAGCTTCTTGCAGTGAGAGATTTCAGACGAGTGTCATTAGGGTACCTTGTGGGGGAGAACGTACTAGAGGACGGTTGTGAGAGGCAGTGCTACCTTAGGATGTCACCTCGCTTCCCTGACATGACGCTGACATATTGACATACTTTTTTTTATGTGGGAGCTGCGGAAGCTGCCGCTGCCTGGGTCAGACTGAGATTCGATTCATTCTGCTTAAAATCGTTCAATTGTGAAGCATTTTAAACAGCTAACTGGCGGCAGACTGGGAGACAAATAATGATGAGCTTTATCATGTTATCATTTTGAGGTAGATATTGACTCCTCATGAAAAGATAGTTATATTAAGATTTAATTGTCCAAGGCAAAGTCCAAATAGAGACCAAAAGCAGCTCAATCATTTTTCTTTTCTGTACATCTATTAGTTGGCTATTTGAATAGACACACACGTATATTTTTATATTTGCTTTCAGCTTTTATTCTTCCTATTGCAAAACATCAGTCTTAAAGAAATGTCAGACATTTATGATCGTAGTTGTGCCATTATGTATAATGGCAAATGTTTCAAATACCTGAAATAGACAACAAATAATCACTTAGTCAACCTCCCTCATTAGCTTGACTCATCCCTGTTTTTTTTCCAAAGGTCACATCCCTCCTAAGCTATTAGTGGCCTCAGAGAGATAAACCTCAATTAAGGAGAGATAAAAATGAAGACTGGAAGAACACCAGTTTCTGATGTGGAGGTACTTTTGAATGATGCTTATGGGCCTTAAAACCTAAGAATGAGTGTAATACCCATTTTTCTAAAAATTATCATTTGATGGATTTCTGAGAGACATATATTAAATTCTCTCAACATTATTTTTAACATCTATTATTGTTGCATCATATATTTGCAAATCTCTTCTTTATGTTTAAGATCAATATGTCACTGTGAATTCCACATTTTTACCCCTATGAAAATATTTTTTAAATCCTATTTAATGCTCTGCTTCGAATCCTGTTTTTATTTCCTATTAATACTTCCTCATCTCTTTTCTTTTTGATAATGCTACTCTCATATAACTTTTTAAATCTACTCATTATCAGCCGTGCTGTGTCATTTAGTTTTAGATGTCTTTTATAAGCAGAAATTTCACGGTGTGGGAATTTCTTTTGTAGTCTCACATTAGAAATAGCCTCTGCTAAGCAGGGGTTTCATCCAGCTGAATTTATTATCCTGTTTTATATTTAGAATCATAATTTCACTTAGCTTTTTCCTTTTTGCTTTTACTGGAGCCACCAGTGATTCTTTATATTTCTTCTGATGTTTCCCAGGAATCTCAATCGTATTTTGGGCCCTGTAGCAATTATATTTTAATCTTTAGCACACTGATAATTCTTCAGAGAGGGACAAGAACAATGGGATAAGTATGTTTGTGAGAGGCGTATGATGATGGAGTTAGTGTCTTTTACTGTAATATTTTTACTTAAGTATCAGTATATTTTGATCATACCACATACTATATGGATACATGTGCCTACATATGATATATATGTATATTATATATATATATCTCACATACATATATAACATGTATTTTTACATAGTATATCAATAACTATTTACAGATACATTTGTTCAATGGGTTATTTTAGCCACCACTATTTCTTATTTTTGACTCCCTTTTTCTTGGCCACAAGCCTTATTTTGCCATAGTAGACGCCATACTTCTTTCAAGGAAAAGGATAGTTCAGGTAGGTATACAATTGTACTTTCAGAAATAATTCCTATCTGGATTTTGAAGATATTGCTCCCTGAGATCCGGGGCTCTTGAAGGAATATTGTCCAACTGGTTCTCCTTTGTGGGTCATTGGCCTTCTCCCTGGAACCCTGGAAGAGTTCCTGTTTATCCTGGCCTCCTGAAATGCCAATGTGGTGGATGATTTGAGTCTCGTCAACTACAGTTGGCATATAAACAATCTTCCTTCTGAAGACTTGCAGCCCCTAGGCTAAAAATATTTTTTTTAAATATTTTAATAAGATTATTTACTTTACTTCTTCACTTTTGTCTATAGTTGTATAAAATAGATGTTGTAACTTGTGGAATTATTTCAAATTCCTCTTGATTTTTTTTTCCTTATACTTTCTATACTTTAATCTTATGTTCTGGGGGATTTCCTTCGCTTTGATTTTCCAGGTCATAAGTATACCTCTTTATATCTGCATCTGTGGTATTGTTTAACCAACCTCTTGATTTTAATATTTATTATGTAAATTTCCAGGATGTCTCATTATATATTCAGTGTATTCTTTAGCACACGTGATGGGATGGTTTGTGTAAGCATTACACTCAGCGTAGCCTTCTCTCCACTCTATTACACACATCTCCTGGAGTATTCTTCTGATTGTTAGCTCTGTCTTTCCTTTTGATGAGCTGATTTTAGAAGCTGTGTGAATGTTCCTGGTTGTCTTCTAGAGTGGATAGTGCTGGTGAAACACTGTTCCCATCCCTAAGGATCCAGGTCGGGACAGTGAGACAGTCATCAGGGAACCAGACTTCGGCTCTCCGGCGCCGACCCCGGTTTCTGGAAGCACCAGCTCTCTGTGGGCCGCTGGCCTCTTCATTCCGACACCTGCACTCACCTCCTAGGCCTGTGGGCCGGTGCCAGGTGGGGCCTCAGCTACTGCACAGCAGCTCCCTCAGGAGTCATGCTGCGTGTTCCCTCCAGGAGGCCCACCTGCCTTTCCTCCACTGGAAGCCATTGCCTTATTCTCTTAGCTGCAGAGATCTGTGCTGAGAGCTGGCTTCTCCAGCCCTGTTCCTCTCTCCCTACTCCCGCTTTCAGTGGCTGAGAAATTGCTTACGATAACTAGTCTCTCCTTGCGCTCTTTTCTGTTTTCTGATCATTTTGTGGTAGTTTCTAGAGCTGCTGCTTCCCTCCTTTTTCAGGATTTGGAGCACAGGAGTGGCAGACGAGGGTGACATGCTACTACCAATAACCACCTTTCTGGCCATTCTTGATCCCTCTACCAATTTACTTTAAAAGACATGAACTCGGGCCAGTCTGATAGCTTAGTAGACTAAAGCACCTGCCTAGGCAGCGTGCAGCAGCTGGAGTTCAGTCCCTGCCTGCTGTGCCAGCCCCGCCCACGGGACGAGCTGAGATGGTGACTGAGACTGCACGTGGTGGCTCCCACCTGTAATCCCAGCACTTGGGAGGCTGAAGACAGGAGAATCACTAGAGTCCAACCTACAAAGTGAGACCCTATAGACCCTGTCCTAAATACAGAAAAATAAATTAATGATTTAATTAATAAATTAATGAATAAATGACATGAACTCAAAATCTTTAAACCCCAATAATTTGAAGTTACTTTCCAACTGATCATTTCCATCTTAGTAGCACTGTTCTACTTCTTTTACTCTTACTTCATCAAATGTAATTTGAGGCTCCATAAGGAATCCATACAATGTTTGCAAAATAATATTACTAATATCTCCAGAATAACTTTAGGGGGTATCATATGGTATTAGCCTGCATTTGCTATCATTGGTGTTGATATTCTGTTACTGCAGACCACAAGCTTGTGAAACACAGATTGTTTGTCACCAGTTGTTACTGACGGGTGATTTTTTTTTCCTCCTGCTGTTAATCGAAGCTTTGATCATGGAAAATAAGGAAGTATTTAATATCCATCATATTTTGCAACCATTACAATGCAGACAACATTTAATTTTATAAGTAACTTTTATATAAACTCTTCGTAACTAAGTTTTGTGAGACTGATAATCTCTTTTCAGATCATGATTTGTCATCAACATCCTGTAGAAGTACTAAAAGAGACCGCATTGAGTTGTGAAAGAAATCATGGTAGAAAGCATGGGTTTACACTTTCATGTATAAACCAAGTTTGAATCCAAAGTGGTAAACATGCATATTCTGAAATACAAGAAGTAGAAGTTAGAATTTGCATGAAATATAGTGCCTCGGCACATGATTTTCAGTCATTTGTCATAATGCCTGAGAGGCCTCCGTTCTTCCGTTTTTATGTGCATGAAAGCGTGTCCTGAGGATGGGATTATTAAATAGTGGCTAAGAACCAAATGCTTTGGGTTCTCTGAGTGTGAGAATTTCCGAGTGAAACGCACTTGCTGGAGACGAAAGTACACTCAGGAAGCTTCTAGAAGCTCAGTGGACCATGCCATGTACCGGTGAGGTGCAGGAGTAGAGCCTCTCTCAGAGCAGTCCTCAGGGTACCTGTCACCCACTCCATCAGCTCACTGTAACCAAAAGCAGGGCCAGGCCGCCACAGCTCGAAACTAAGCCTTCGAGAACGACAAAGCTCGTGCTCTTACCAGTAGCAGCGCTTCTTCAGTCTCCTCTGCGAAGTACAAACACACCGTGCGCTTGCACGTCACTTCCTCTCTCCTTTCGCTTTCTCACCTGAGCTAACTGAAGTTAACTGTGGAGTCTGAGGGTCTCCCCAGCTCCTAGCTTTCAGCGCTTGGTGCGTTCCCTGTTGTTTTGCTGGTGCACAGCAGATGGCAGCACGGAGCAGGAACCGGCTAACCGGACTCCCTCCCCGCAGACCTGATTGTCAGTAATTCCCGCCATTTCTGTTATCAATTACACAGTAACTAAAGATGTAAAATACTCCTTCTTTTGCAGTGATGTATGCGGTAAGGGATATTTCAACATGAGTTAAAAATACGTAGAGCATCACTCTCTGCAAGTA
The DNA here is from genome assembly GCA_002564285.1 of Tympanoctomys barrerae. Classification (NCBI taxonomy): domain Eukaryota; kingdom Metazoa; phylum Chordata; class Mammalia; order Rodentia; family Octodontidae; genus Tympanoctomys; species Tympanoctomys barrerae. The sequence continues at coordinate 19,737 of NDGN011505691.1, forward strand.
ACCAAAACATCTGAATCAATCCATGGGATTGTTAGCATTTCAATACCCGGAAATCAGTTATTATTTCAAAATGTAAACATATACAGAAATTATATAATACCTAGCCGCATGTGCACACATAAATATGCTTAATGTTAGTGTGGAGTTTGGTCTTCTCATTCTTTGGACTTGAGATATAAACTTACTCCTGGATGACAAACGCGAGACCCATCCTATCCGCTTTCTGCCCCAATACTGAGTAACGGTAGGAGAGTAGATGCCACATTGCTTCAGAGATTCAATGTTGTGGGCACAAGCCACCATTTTCCTCCCACGAAAAGTCTCCCCTTGTATCTACCACCTGTAGACTTCTCTTTGGCCACCACAGCTGTATACCCTGTATAATCTTTGAGTCCCTAGTGTTCTATTAAGTTCTCAGGTGATTTGGTTGCCTAATTTTTTAAATCATTAAAAATACATGGACAAATGTTCCCTAAGAAATATGTACATCTGGTCTATCTGTTGGTGATCAAAGCAAAAGGATATAAGCAGTCTCCTACCCACCTCCCATTCTGCTCCGCCTGCCCCACACACAGTCCAGTTATCAGCCAGATGTGCACGTGGATGAATGAAGGCCACACTAAAGTACATTGGGTCCAGGTTACTCTTGGAACCAGAAGGGCTCTGTTGATCCCTGCAGACCTGCTTCTGGGTGTGATCTAGAGACTTAAACCACGGTGACTCAGTGCACCATTGTCTGTCACAGTGGCTAGGTGACACCTTAAGTCTGAGTCTGCGGAATTCTTCAGACTGTATGAGCTTCCAGCTATAGTCCTATAAGATGGTGCTTTGGTTTCAATGGCCGTCTTTGCCTTTCAAGGACGTTTGCATATTCATGGACCAGCATGGTCTTCCTTTAGGATGGCACTGTCCAGGTGATGACTGGCATTGACAAGTGCTGACCACCACCATATGTGGTCGCTGTAGAAAGGCACAATCCAGACCTCTTGGGTGACATTCTAAGAGCCAGCTGCCCACTGCCAGCCACCACACTGGCACCATGCTTTGTAGATCCCATGTCCTTCTTTCAGCCAGTGACTAAACATGTTAGAAGGATCAGGATAGACCCATCTAGTGGGATGTGGGGCCCTCCTCCAAATGACTGGGCTGTGCAACTCTGCATGTCCAGCCTTGCAGCCTGAGCTTCCTCCCAAAGATGTGACATCCAAATGCTCCCTCGCCCTCTGTCTTCTCCTACTGTCCTCCTCATCAGTTTTGTGCCTACCCAATTTCATCCTGAGCATTTGCTTCATGGCAGATTTGAATTAGCATATTACATGAATATGCATTTATCTTAAACATGGAGACAATCAACCCTTTCATTATTTTCCCCCTTCCTTTCTGGATCAAAGTATAGTCCTCTGAGAAAGTCAGTCATCTCTGTAACATCAAAATGATCCAGCCTGCCAGTGTGGATGAAGACAGTGCACCCAGCTCCACACCCCACCTGTCTTATTTGTGGCCATGTGTCCATTCTGGAATGTTTACAGTGGTCCATTCAGTAGGTTCATCTGATGGCACTAGAGATTCCCGGGCACATACAGCTTACCATGGCGGGGCTTGTCACCAATTACTGCCAGCTTGGCCTCAAAGCATACAATAGAATGCCATTTCAAGTGTCACCATTTGAGTTACAAGTGAGGATAGACCTTGCTTTGGCCAATGAAACAGAAGCAGATGCATCTTGTCACCTAATTTGCCTTGTCCTAATTTGGAGGGCCACACACAGCCCTCTTCCTATGTAGTGACCCTGGGAAAGCAGGTTCTGCCATCCTGACCCTCCATGGTCACGGTCACCAGATCCTCTGTGCCAGCTGCACAGATCCTGTCGTGTGGGCAAGGGCACTTCACCAGGATGTTCGCAATCACTTGCCACAGCAGCACTGACGTACATCTCACACCTGAGCCAGACCCATCCTGTCCGCTTTCTGCCCCATAAAACAAGAACAGGAAAAGCACCTTCCAAAAACATGCTTGTCAAACTTTGATCTCAACTTGATGCAAAGTCCGAGGGCCCGGCACTGACATATAGAAAGACAGCTGTCTCTCAACCCTCCAAGAAGAATGCCTTACCAAAGCCGGTGCTCACGTATGTGCTGAGGAAAGTGTTCATTTTTCCTGACAAAAGGAGGAATCTTATGATGGTCTGAAGTTGTGGTGGTCATCTGAACAGTCCCTACCAAGCTTAGCGTCATTGGCATGGGCTTTATGGGTGCCTTGGGCTCTTCTTGGATCTTCTGTGTGATATTTGATTGATTGATGCACAGGGTCTTGCTATGCATCTTGGACTTGTAGTGATCCTTCTGTCTCAGCTTCCCCAGTGCTGGGATTATAGTCCTGCACCACCATGCCCAGTTACAGGGCTGGCATGGCACACCTGGGGTTCCAGAGATGGCATGGCATGTGGTACTGGGGATCAAACTCGGGACCTTGCGCTTCCAGGCAAGCACTTAGACCGCCAAGCTATCTCTCCAGCCCTTGTGTGCTATTTGAGAAAATGATAGGAGAGAGTAAAGTCACAGTTTATTAAGTTCAGTTCATTAAGTTCGTGCTGAGAGCTAAACTAGTACATTTTTCTTTTCCTACAGGGATGACTCATCTGTTTGTCTGTCTCTGTACACTGCAGTGTGGTTATGATTTATGCACATGGATTTTAGGCAGATAATTTCCTAGAGCTGTTGTAGGAACTGTGATCTAATCTGTAGAGATTTATCCTTTTCAATTGGGAAGAAACGCACATACTTTAAAGACAGGTTAATGGTTAACTTCATCTTAACTTGCTTTTAATTAAAACCCTTCAAAAAAACATACTCTTGACAGAACCCACATCACGTGGGTGTTAAGGGTCTCCTTTATCCATGCAGAGTCCCTCGTGAGGCTCCCCACAACAACAAGTGTGTAATGCTGCTACCCAGAAAAGCCTCAGGGAGCAAACATAGGAACTGGTGAGAAGAAAGCTGTCCATTCTACAAAAGCCAGAGGCCACACCACTGAAGGCCAATGAGAGGACAGAGGTCCCAGCTCCCTGTGTCCTCAGTCTGCTGTGTATGGGGATGTTTCCTGCCTTAAGGAAGTAAAAACACCTTTCAAGCCTTCTATGATACCATCGCTTAAAAGTAGTCGAGATACTACAAGTCCCTGTGGATCCACATGTCCAGAATCCACGTCAAAATAAAAACATTCCACATGGTGATGTTTGAATCATGTGGCCTTAAACACCACAGTTTCCTTATCATTGTAGAAATAAGCTAAAGAGACAAAGGGAGTAGCCAAGATGGGACACATTGTACACCTTTGAACATTGGCAAGGACCTTGGCATTTTAAAACTTGTTCATATTGGGGCCGGGGAGATGGCTCAGTAGAATAAGTGCTTCCCTGGCAAGGGCAAGGGCCTGAGTTCA
>NDGN011505701.1:3251-16604 GCA_002564285.1 Tympanoctomys barrerae
TCAGGCCCTTGCACTTGCCAGGGAAGCGCTTATTCCACTGAGCCATCTCCCCAGCCCCTGTATCGGTGTTTTAACACAGGTAGAAAATACAATCCGGTGGCGGACACGCCGCGATGAAGAAGGGAATGAAATCAAGGAAAGCAATGCTCGCATCGTCAAGTGGTCAGATGGCAGGTGAGCTGGGGAGGAGCGAGCTGTGCACGCGCACTTGCTGGGGACTGCCTCCCTCTCAGGGTCTTCCGTGCTGCCCAGCCTGGCCCTGAATCCCTGGGCTCAAGTAGTCTTCCTGCCTCAGCGACCCACAGTCGCAGCTGAGTCCTTGGGGGAAGAGCATAGCTCCTCCCTGGGCTTAGGTAGGAAACATGAGAGAAAAAAGCAGGCTCAGCAGGGTTGCGCAGACCTGGGTACATCAAGCGTGGCCCCTCTGGGCACAGCCTGTGTAGCCTGGCGGTTAGGCTGCCAGGCCCCGTTGCCCACGCCTGCAGCTGGGCATTTGGGACCACATCCCCCTGAGGCTGTGGCAGAGGCAGCGTGCGCTGTCACCCAGCTTCCTGACCCCATTGTCCCTTGGAGTCTTTATGGGGAGGGGCAGCCTGGGTCATGCAGTCCAGGGGTGGCAGGCAAAGTGGAGATCTCATACTAACCGCGCTTCTGTCCCCAGCATGTCTCTGCACCTGGGCAATGAGGTCTTTGATGTGTACAAGGCACCGCTGCAGGGCGACCACAACCACCTCTTCATCAGGCAGGGCACGGGCCTGCAGGGACAAGCCGTCTTCAAGACGAAGCTGACTTTCAGGTAACCATGCTGGTGTCCTGCGGCTTGCTTCCTGGAGAGGGTCCACTCTGTCAGCGTGTCAGTGGCTGTTACAGAGGCCAGGCTGTTGCCAGGCCAACAGGGGCACCCTGTAAGCAAGCATGGCAGTGTCTGCTCCTCTGGCCCTGTAGCTGCCACACACGGACACTGTGCAGTCATGTGTCCCAGATGTGGGGGGCTGAGCCATGCCGTGAGGCTGTTGGTTTGTGGTGGAGCGAAGCTTGGGTTGTCCTCTTGCGGCACCCCACACCCTTGCAGGGCTGTCTCCAGGCTGCTGGGCAGGGTGCGGGCTGCACTGTGGCGTTGCTGGGGACACAGTGCTGGCTAGGCCTCAGCTTTGGCGTGTCACTGTCACATGGCGGGCGTCACATGGGCCTGTGTGGCCCTCCGTCCAGCCCTGTGGACCACCCCGCGCCGTCCTGTCTGTGCCCGGGGCAGGAGCGCGAGGCCTGCAGCACTGGAAGAGCAGCCTCGTGCAGAGGGCCTGCGCCGCTTCGGGAAGCCGCTCTCCTGCCACGTGCTCCTCAGCACAGCTTCTGTTGTTCATGTTTCTGTGTGAATTTGCTTTTATACCGTGTCCTATTATTTTTTGTGGAACTGGGGATTGAACTCAGGCCCTTGCGCTTGCCAGGGAAGCGCTTATTCCAATGAGCCGTCTCCCCGGCCCTATACCGTGTTCTAAAAACTCCCTTTGGTGTATATACAGGTGCTATTTAACAACTAGTCTCCTGATATTTTATTTCATTTTTAATTTTGTCTTTTTGAGACAAGGTTTCTTTATGCAGTTCAGGTTGGCTTTGAGCTCACTTTGTAGCCTCAGGGCTACAAACTTGTAAGGATCATCCTGCCTCAGCCTCCCAAGTGCTGGGATTACAGGCATGCACCACTATGCCCAGCTTCTCCTGATTTTTTAAAAAGAAAACAGTCCCTCAAATATGCCATATTTTTAAAAAAATGACACAAGGAAATAAAAAAGGTGTGGCCTGTTTGTCCTTGGCCTTGTGAGGCAGCTGCGCCCGGGGCCGCAGCGTGGAGCGCTCACTGCCGCCTGCTTGTGGAAGTGGGCGTCTCGTCTTGTGACCTCGGCCTGAAGGCTCAGCGCTGACTGCTTTGCTTGCTTCTGCAGACCGCACTCCACAGACAGCGCCACACACAGGAAGATGACGCTCTCGCTGGCAGATAGATGCTCGAAGACACAGAAGATCAGGATCTTGCCAATGGCCGGCCGCGACCCCGAGTGCCAGCGCACGGAGATGATCAAGGTGCGTGGCCGGGCTCCGCCCCAGGGCAGCCTCCAGACTGACTTGGAGCTGGAGTGCTCTCCAGTGTGGCCCGTGGGGGCTGCGCGGCTCGGGGTTACCCTTCGCTCGCCCTAAGCCCTGGGCCTCAGCTCCCCATTCTGCCCCTGGGACACCCGAGCAGAAGGAGGAGGAGCGCCTGCGAGCCTCCATCCGCCGCGAGTCGCAGCAGCGCCGCATGCGGGAGAAGCAGCACCAGCGCGGGCTGAGCGCCAGCTACCTGGAGCCGGACCGCTACGACGAGGAGGAGGAAGGCGAGGAATCCATCAGCCTGGCCGCCATCAAGAACCGCTACAAAGGCGGCATCCGTGGTGAGTGTCGCGCGGGGTCGGCATTTGGTTGTGTGTCCGGCCACACGCTGCCCCTGCGGGTCACGGCGCCAGGCCCGGTGCCCCGAGTGCTTCCTACTGCAGTCTCACAGTCCTGCAGGCAGGGTGCAGAGTCCCGAGACCCGAGTTTTCCGTCTTCCCCGGAGGCTCCATCGCTGCCAGTGTCCTGGGGTGGGTGGGAGTGAGCGCTGGACTCTGGGTCTCCGCTGCTCTGCCTCAGCCCTGCCCTTCTCGGCCGAGCGACTTTGAGGACCTGTGGCCTCCCCTGACTTCCACTGTAGTCTGTTGGCCATGGGCAGTCAGAGCCAGCAGGACGGGCATCTGTGGTAGGTTTGGTACAGAAGGCAGCTGCTGCCACACCTGCCTGTCAGTATCTTGACTATCTGGATGCCCACGTGGCTGTAAAGGAGGCCGTAGGCCGCCTGCGTCACCTGCAGCTGGGGAGTCACAGTCTGTCCCTGTGCCTGGGGACCATGCATTTTCTCATCTTGTCTGTGTGATGTTTAAAAGCACCCGTTTGCCTTTCTCTGAGCACCCTGTGAAGTGGCACGCTCGTCCTCTTGCAGTGACCGTGCTTGGCTTGGGGACACAGTGCACCTTTTTATCTTGGTCAGCTCTAATTTCCCACAGAAAACGCAGTGCGCTTTGGCCGCACAGCAGGAGTGTGAAGGTCTCGGAGATGGGCTGAGGGTCGTGGGAGCGCTGCGGTCAGTCCCTTGGTCCCTCCAGGCAGGTGTGGGAGGACCTGAAGCCCACCGAAGGGAGAAGCCGCTCAGACCCTTGCTCTGCTTTCAGAGGAGCGAGCCAGGATCTACTCCTCGGACAGCGATGAGGGCTCGGAGGAGGACAAGGCACAAAGGCTGCTTAAGGCCAAGAAGCTCAACAGTGACGAGGTGAGCGCGCTCAGAGCTGGGCTCTGGGCCCGGGCAGACTTGGCTCCCATGAGGTGACAGCTCAGTGGCAATTTGGGAATGGGAAGTGATGGGGACAGTCCTTGTTCAGGCAATGTTTATCCCTCAGCAAGTGGAAGCTGTGAGTAGAAGTGGTGAGTCTGGGGGCTCGGTGTATTCTTGGGTCTCCTCTGAAGTGACATTTTCCTTTTTGCTTTAGTAAAGACCCGCAGCCTGGCAGAGCCACTGGCCTTTCTGCCAGCCCTCTTGTCCCCTCCTGGTAGTATGGACTGTGCCTTTCCTGCCTGGCCAGTGTGCCACCCTGGCTTGAGGCCTGGCCTGGTGACAGTGGAGGGGTATACCTTTGATACCAGTTCCAACCAGCAGCCTGGGGGACCCCAAGTTTCCCCCAGTGTGCTTAGGCAGGCATCCTGCTGCTGCTGCTCCTGCACCCTTGCCTGGGTGAGCTGGCACCCCGTCCTGTCCAGAAGAGTGGGTGACGTGGTGGCAGATGGAGGCTGTGGCCTTCTCCAGTGAGACCCAGTTAGCCTAGAGGACTCTACCTGCCCACTGGCTCCAGAGCTGGGTTGGAAGGAGTGGGCAGGGAGAGGTCGGAGCCCTCACGCTCCTCCTGTGGCCAGTTTCTGTCCGTAGGGACTGCGCTGATAGCGAGTGGGCTGTGCGTCTGTCATTACCACTCACACCGGGCAGAGATGGGACAGGTTCCAGCCACCTCAGCCCAGAGTCTCCTTTGTGTCTTCTGGCCTGGGCTCTGGGGTGGGCTAGTTCTGAGCTCGACAAAGATGGTGCGGTGCAAGGGCGCCGTGTGGGGTGCGTTGGCACCCGTGGCCTTGAAGACTGGCTTGTCCTTAAGCTCAGCGAAGGACAAGCCGTCTGTTCATTTAGCGAATGTTGTTACTGAAGCAGCACTGGGGTTTCTAGGAGGTGCTCAGCTCACCACGTACATCCTAGAAATGTTCTTTTAAGATTAAAAAAAAACAACATATTTGCAGTATGTGATAGCATTCATCATGGTGACTTTTGGGTTTTTTAAAATGCCTTAGGAAGGTGAGCCGTCTGGAAAGAGGAAGGCGGAAGACGATGACAAGGCCAGTAAGAAGCACAAGAAGTATGTGATCAGTGATGAGGAGGAGGAGGAGGATGACTGAGGCATGAAATGCGCACTTTTATATCAGTTGTACAGTTTTATAAATATGTAAACATGAGCTATTTTGATTGAAATGGATTTGCATTTGTGTAATTTTAATTGTAATAAAAAAACCTTAAAAGTGAGTCTGTGTGTCTGGACAAGTGTTACTGCTGCATAATCCGCTGTGCTGTCCCCACAGGTCACACAACCTGCAGGCTGCAGCCCCAGGGACGACCCTTCCCCACCCCTGGTGGCACCTGGCATTGTGGCTGGTGGCACAGGACCTGATTGTCCCCGGGGTGAGGCCAGCTCATATCCTGTGTGGCCCCTTCCGAATAGCTGCAGAAACCCAACAGCAAGCGAAGTCACGTGGGGTTCTGGGCAGGCAGAGACCTGGGGCTGCTGCTCGCCCGCTGGAGCCCCCACGCTCACTAAGTCCAAGTGCAGAATCCACCACGAGCAGCGTCAGCACGGCCTGTGAAGGCGGTCCTGCCGGCTGCGCTTAGAGGGAGGTGAGCTGTCACTCAAGGCCAGGTTGCTCCTTTCATTTAATCTTTTTTGGCTTTAGTTTTGATCTTTTAAAACACTGCCTTACAGGGATGGGGTGGAGCCGGGCAGGAAAGCGAGTGCAGTATGCAGTGTGGGCTTGGGGTGTCCAGAAACCCCAAGCTGTTCCGGTGGCTCCGCTCTCCTGCAGGGCCAGGGACGGCTCCCTTCCTGTGGGCCTGGTCTCCAGCGGCTGCTGGCCTGTGTGCAGCCAGCCTGCTCCATTTACCCCCTCCGCGGACCCGCAGGAAACCTCGATTGCGGGTGGTTCAAAATGGTGACGCAGCTGCTGGAGTGTCCACCCCACAGGCGGTGGCCTGCTTTCCGTGCCTCGGAGCTGCCCAGCGTAGGACAGGCCTTGCCAAGGTCTCACACCTCTGCCCACAGGGACACCAATCTGTCAGGAGGCCGTGTGTGGAGCAGGACCCAATGCCTGTGGGTCTTTAACATGTGCTTCTGGGGGATGTCCCAGTCCATGTCAGGGAGCGGTGACTGGGCAGTAACCGCTTGCTCTTGATGGAAGCAGCAGGAATGGGCTGCGGAATATAGGAACTGAGGTATACTTTTTTTTTTTGGTGGAACTGGGGATTGAACTCAGGCCCTTGCGCTTGCCATGGAAGCGCTTATTCCACTGAGCCATCTCCCTGGCCCCAGTATAGTTACTTTTGCAAAAAGTCTATACAGGGCCGATGAGATAGCTCAGCAGACTAAGAGCCTGCTTAGGCAAGGGCAGGTACAGGTTCAATTCCCCAGTATGGCGTGCTGTGCCAGTCCCCTGAGCTGAATCTGGGCGTAGTGGTACATCCCTGCGATCCTAGCGCTGGGGAGGCTGAATACAGGAGGATCACTAGGAGTCTGAGCTGCTTGGTGATACCCTGTACCAAATACATGATAAAAAAAAGGTCAACACGGAGCCCTGTATGGTGGCTCAGGCCTGTAATCCCAGCACTCTGGGGAGGCTGAGGCAGGAGGATCACAAGATCCAGCCCAGCCTGGACAATTTAGCAAGAGCTTCCTTTTCTTTCCTTCTTGGTACTGGGAATCAAACTCAGAACCTTGTGCTTGCCAGGCAGGCACCTGCGACACTGAGCTATCTTCAACCAAGACCTTGTTTGAGAAAATAAAAGCGTGGGATTCAGCTGTGTGAAGGTCCTCAGTTCAGTCCTTGCGCTGAGAAGTCTACAGGATACTTGACAAACTTTGCTGAAATGGTTCCACTATAATGTTTCAAATGTCTACAGTATATATTTTTCAGAAGAAACTCCATCATGTTATTATAAACTAGATGAATAATTTTATTTAAATGTCAGTGTTACAAAACTCACTGCTTTTATACCTATACAAACTGAAGGGGGAAAGGGCAGAGAGTGCTAGGATCTGTATGACAGCATGTGCGCCCAGAATCCGGCTTCATGTGACAAAGTGATGCGCTGTTACAAAGATGATTCTGTGCTTCTCGCCACAACCAAACCCCACCATAATTCATCCCAGAGGCTGACAATGAAAGGTAGGAATTTGAAATTACAAAGGTTTTATGATGTGTACGTACTTAAAACAAAACCTTTTCTTTTTCGAGCAGAAATGTTTAGGCTCTTAAAAACGGCCACCTATTCCTACCAAGAAGCACTGAGAATCTGTGCTTCAACTTTGCTGTCTGAATGTTTACACTACAGTACCTGGGATAATCTTACGCCAACTAGTGCTGCGTTAGTAAACATACCGCGAGTCTCCAGGGGAAGAACAGCAGCTACCCTGTGAGGGAGGGGATAATCCTAAAGGTGAGAACTTGGTACGTGTAAGTGAACACAGCTTTGGTATTTTTTATTTTGGCAGTATTTTTACTGACTTCTAAAGCCAGTGCTCTTAATCCTTTATGTATTACTGAAGCCCTTTTAAAATAGATAGCAACGGCTGGCGTAAGTTACCCAGTAATGTCTTTTTTTAGCCCACGTGTGAAACCCTGAAGGCTGGCCCTCCTAAAACGATCAAACTCCTGCAGAGTGGAATTAAAAATAAACTATTGCATGTGCTTGATTATGAAGTCTCCTGTGAGTGAGGTGGCTCAGGCTGTAACCCCTGCACAGAGGAGACTGTCGCGGGAGGATCATGGGTTTTAGGCCAGCCTGGGCCACACGGAGACCCTGTCCTCACAAGCAAGTCCTTGGTCGTTCCATTTTTATGGAACTTACAGTACTGAATTACAGTGGAGAAAAATAACTTAAGACCTAATTAAAATATGACACAAAGCACCTGCCTCTGCATGTACTCTCTTAACTAGAAGTCCTCAGTGGAGAGCTGGTGCCCGAGTCCTGCCGGCCAGTGATGGCTCTGGGCCCCGCGAAGCCCGGGCCTCTGCTCTGCGAGGCCTCACTGGTCCTGGGCAGCCAGGGACGGTGAGAGGCGCGGGCTCCCTCACCTTCCTTTAACGGCAACAGGGCTGAACCGAATGCCCAACAGACACAGCTAGTATCTTACCAAGACGAACTGTTTCCTTCTGTCATTTTTATTGAATCACGGAGCCCCCTCTGGAGGAAGACACGTCGGGATGGAGCGCCTGGAGCGCGCGGGTGGCCGCTCGCGTGGGCAGGCGCAGGGCTCCCTCACCGGAAGCAGGATGCGCAGTCCACGACCAAGATGGGGCCGCTCTCCAGGCAGGCATCCGAGAGTGTATTTAACTTACTCTTCAGCTTTTGCTAGGCTTTCACTACGAGGAGATGGCACCACAATCCACTTCCGCCATATTCATATTGCCCGCTAATATATTTAATTCATACAATTTCAGGTAGGCAGTGGAAAAATCAGAACCCCAAATATTAAATTTATAAAAAGGAGTAATTAAAAGCTTTTAAAAAAATGAGTAATTTAAAAATGCAAAGAATATTCTCTTAGATAACCAGATACCTCTAAATTGGTTAGACTATAAACCCTAAGATCTTAGAAAATCTCCAGCTTAAAATTTAAGACTCTATCAATACCCTAATTTATCTGTCTCATTATAAAAATTCTGGAGCAATTTGGAAACACTGAAAATTATTAAAAGGTTAACAGGTGCCAGATATTTGTAGATGACAGTGAACACTACTGTTCTCCCTTATAATCACAACTGTAGGTTTTTCTATTCAATATTTAACACTACTTATCAGGTAACCTTTCCTGCAGGTGCACCGCGTACAGCAGCACAGGCTGTTAGGAGGCTGATCTCCATGCTCCGCAGGAAGCTGCTGGGCTGGGAGGTAACGGAACGCGCACTCCGTAAGTGCACTCCAAAGGCTCCTGAGGAATCTGACAGGCTCACTGCGGTGTGCATGCCCGTGACCCCAGCACAGGGAGGCGGAGGCAGGGGATCCCAGGTTCAGGTCCCACTGGTGACTCGGGGAGCCCATCTCAAAATAAAAACAGGGCAGGACTGTAGCTCAGGGGCTAGCGCCCTGGTCTCCGGCCCCACCCAGCAAGGTGTGGCCCGGGCCCAGCGGCTCCCGCCCTGGCCGTGCAGCTGGCCTGCCTCTGCTGGAGGGGCGGAAGCGCAGGCCCCCAGGACAGCTTCGGCCGCACCCCAGTGCTCTGCATGCAGCAAGGACTCTAGGATGCGGATTCCAGGCAGCACAGGGCGACAGGAGGCACACACGCAAGTCAGGCTTCTGAAAAGCAAGTCTCTCCTTTGGCTGCACGAGCTCTGAGGCGATTCTGGGCAGCACTGGAGCACGCCGGGACGCAGAGGGCGCACGCTTGAGCTCCGCTCTCACGGCGGCGGCGGCGGCAGCAGCAGCGTACTTCCTCCTGCCTGCGCTGCCACGTGGCTCTGCCTTTCTATTGGAGAGGAAAGCAGCTTTTCTATCGGATGCTTTTACAGGACTTGGGGCTCCGGGGGGATTCTAACCCTCTCACAGATATTTTCTGGGGTTTAGAACAAAGAACACTTGGTAGCCCTATTTACTAGCTTTTTTTTTTGGCAGAACCGGGGAATGAACTGAGGCCCTTGCACTTGCCAGGGAGGCGCTTATTCCACTGAGCCATCTCCCTGGCCGTCTTTATAGGACTTCGTAATGCCCACATTGAATGACAACTTTGCAACAGACATAATCATACTTTAAACACAGCACACAGCCTGGCAGAGCTGACATCTCAATCCCCAGGCCCCCGGGTTGCCACGCCCTGTAGGCGACACAGCCACCTGACAGCCGCGTACCCAGCCCTCTCCTCCCACCCCAGGGTGGCGGCGGCGGCTCCTCAACGTCAGATTCTGAGCCATCAGGTTTAAAATTTTGGTATGTTTCCTTAATAAGGAAAAAATATATCCTTGCCAAATTCATGTATTTTTAAGATGCTTAAAGGTCTGTAGCTATGCAGTAAAAAGCTTGCTCTCAAGGACCTCATACCTAGAAGCAAAAGTAATTCTGAGATTAGCAGTGTCTCTTTTGGTTTAAAAATACTGATCCTAAAAAATGTTCAAATTTTTCTGTATAAAGACTTGTGAAATATTGTCATAATTGTATTTTTTGCCCAAGACTCATTATAAATCATTCATAAAATTACGCTAACTTAAAAAACATTATAGAAAGTAGAAATGCTTCAAAATATAAAATATCACCTACTACTGATTTACAATTTGAAATTGATAACAACTTAAACTAGAAAATAATGTATATAGTAAAAAGATTTCCAGTCTTTTCCCTTCTACCCAGGAGAGGTCTCCATCAGCTGTCACTGCACGCGTGGGCCTTCTGGAGTCGCGGCGCAGGAGCCTACTGGTAGTCCCCTCCGACTCGCCTCTGGCGCACTGTGAGGAGAAGAATGGATGTTAAAAGCCTGGACATCTGCGGCGTCAACATGCTCTGACAAACAAGCAAGGCAGGCCAGCAGGTCAACAGAGTGACACATGCATTTCCAGTTCACATGACCATTAATGAAGCGTCCCCAGTGCCCTCATTGTCATCTGCCAGAGGCTGAACTGCTGCCTCTGCCCAGAGCCACATGCTCCAGGTGCTGACACCTTGCTCATACAATGGCTCTGGGGCAGACGTGACAGAATGGGACCATTTGAGTTCCGAGTCACTTACAGAGAAATGGACCCAGTGTTTAGAACATTCACTGCTAAATCACTGTGTTAAGTTCTACAACACACTCAGGCAGCTTGGGTTAGGCAGTAGTAAGAGGAATTATCTGCACTCTCCTGGTTAGACACCTCAGTGTATTTCCATAGTCTGAGAGAATATACCAAAAATATGTTCGTCATTGCCACAGGTAAGCGACTTGCCGCTTTCCAAATGCTCCTTCTCTGTTCTCCTAGAAACAAACCAGTTCTGGGTTTGGATGAAACCAAGCCAACGAATGCAGAGTAGTGACAAGGTCCTCTGTGGCCACCATCACCTCTGGCTGTCACATGGCCCGTAGCTCTTGTGGGCTGGGGTCACCACACAGGACAGGCCTCTGCCTCAGGGACCTGCTCCTGTGCACCCACCCCTCGGCCAGCCACCAACAGTGTTGTGGGTGTCACCAGAGCGGTGGGCCTCAGCCTTCCAGACAGTGAGGGATGGCATGTGGCTCATGGTGCTGTCCCTCTTCTGGCAAGGCAGTGACCCTCTGTGCCCAGCTCCTCTGTAGCAGCAGCCGTCGACGTCAGTACCTCATAGCTGTGGGGCTGCAGGCAGATCGAGTGCTCCTGTCACCAGCCACCATGCTGAGGTTGCAGATGGCTGCGGGTTCTGGCCAGCAGGACCAGCCTGGCAGGCACAGGGGATGCATGTCGGTGTGTTGCTGGCCTCCACGCTTCCACAATACATCTCTCTGACATGTGAGATGGGTCTGGGACTTCCTACTTGCTCCTGTCTGGACAAAAAGGGTGGCCCTGTCTCCTGCAGCTGACCTGGACCGGGAGCCCAGGGCCACTGGCTGCAAATCTTCCGACTGCGGCTGCAGCTGCAGTGGGTGTGAAGGAGCGCACAGGACCGCTTGTTGGCACATGGCTGGGCGACAGCTACAAGTTTCAGAACCCTGAACACTTTACGCCTATCCATTGAAGCTTACCCCTGACTAATTCAGTCCATGCTAATGAAAAAATAGAGTTTTATGCTTACTGAATTATTAAGGGTGTCTCCCCAGTACTCAGGAGGCTGAGGCAGGTAAGTCTGAGGAGAGCCTGGGCTATGCAAGGACTTCAAGGCCAGCCAAAAACCCTGGGGAGACTGTAATTCCCAAGTACACCCTTACAGCGTCAGACGTTGTGAATGAGACCTAAACAAAATGGTGCCAGAGCCGCTTACGCTGCGCAGTGCACGCACACAGCACACACACGGTCTGTGCACTCCCAGCGCGACCCTGAGCTGACAGGATGGAGGTGGCAGAGTCAGGCCACTGAAGAAGGAAGACCTTATCCAGACCACAGCCGAAGATCTGACAGCGCACCCTTCACAGGCCGGGCCGCTCACTCAAGCCCCAGCTCTGGAGGCTCTTCGGAGCCGCTCCTCCTCAGGCCGAGGCCCTGCCGCCCGAGAACGGGCCTGGGCTTCTCAGCTGACCTGCTGCTGAGATGGCAGGGGACAGCTGGGAAAGTTGCGCAGGGGCGCTGAGAGCGGCAGGGGCGCTGAGAGTGGCAGGGCGGGCGGCTGCTGTTCCGGGGCAGGGCGCCGCGCCACAGAGGGGTGAAGGGCGTGCTGCCTCCTCCGCCTCACTTGGCCGTCCCCGGCACCTGCTCCTCAGCTCACCGCTAGACAACAGGCTCTAAATTCTGCCCTGTTGAGTTTCGAGCCCACTCAATTCCTTTATAAGCTACATGCTGCTGTGGAGAGACCCTAACAGCCTCCGCTTCTACAAGAGTAATTAGGGGTTTTGTTTGTTTGGCCTTTTGGAGACAGTCTTGCTAGACAGTCCAGGCTGGCCTGGAGCTCAATGATCCTCCTGCCCCCTCCTGAGTACTGGGACAACAGGTGTGTGGGACCACGCCTGGCAATATAGTTTTTTGGTTTTTTTGTAGTTTAGGGGTCTACTGGGTGTTCAGGGTCTCACTACTAGATTAGACTAGTAGTGATCGCCTGTTTACAACCTGCCAAGAGCCGGGATTACAGGTGTGCGCCACCACACCCAGTCTCAATTGCCATCTCAGCACGCCCCGGGGGGCAGGGTTGGCACTGCAGGCCTGGGGATCAAACCCCAGGCCCCTGTGCCTGTTGGCAGGCACTTTAATCCCCTGAGCTATTTGGCTGGCCCTTAAGTTTTATTTTTTTGGTGCAGCATCTCACTACACAGCCCAGACTCAGTGATCTTCCTGATTTCTGCTTCCCTAGTGCTGGGACGACAGGCACATGCCACCACACCCAGACTCAAGGCCAACTCAGCATGCCCAGGGGGTAGGGCCAGTGCGGCATGCAGAGCCAGGGACTGAACTCTGGCCCTACGTCCACCAAGTGCTTAGTCCACTGAGCTATACTGCCGGCTCTATATAGTTTTAAAATATTAACTCACTCGTGCACTGAAATGCCTACACAAAGCCAAAGATGTCTTAAGTTCTTTCCAGTAGATTCAGCATCTTCTGCCAACGCAACTTTCCCTTACTTGGCCAGCATCACACCTCTAGCCTCGGGCACTTGGGTAAGTTCTTGCGGTGTCAGTCTGGACCCTGCATCAGGCTGAGTTCTCGGAGCCTGCTGGCTGCTGCTCCTCACACAAGCGCAGCTTGGTCACTCTCCGACCGAGCTCTGACCTGTGAGCCCAGGGAGGAGGTCCTGCGCCGCTGCACGCTGAGCCCCTGGTCCCTGAGTCTGCGTTTTCTGAACGGCAGTGTGTATGGGCCATAGCTGAGTCCTGCACACCCTGAGCCCACTTCCTCTCCTCCAAGAGGCTTCTAGGAACACTGTCTCACCATGCGGGCCAGGCAGACGGAGCTGCCTAAGACCTCTACTCGCAGTCAGACATGTCCTTCTGGACAGATACGAGGCCTGAGCCTGCCAGGGACGTGACTCCAGGGCCTAGTGAAGGCTGGCTGCCCTGTTGTGACAAAGGTTGGGGCTGCTGACCACCTGCAAGGGTATGGGGACAGAGGTAGCTAGGGCAACAAACCACTGGTGGTGCTTGGGCTCTGCTGGGACAGTTTCCGAAAGGCATACAGAATGTCCGAGGCTCCCTTCTGGCCCTTCCAGCCCCCACAGGGTGGCCTGAAGCTGAAGGGACTCCCACCACTCACTCCGTGCTTTACTCAGCTCCCAGGCAGGCAGGCTGAGGACTCACTGGAGCTACAGCTGGCCACAGCCCAGGACTCACTGGAGCTACGGCTGGCCACGGCCCAGGACTCACTGGTGCTACGGCTGTCACTGGTGCTACAGCTGGCCACGGC
>NDGN011505705.1:4169-15633 GCA_002564285.1 Tympanoctomys barrerae
TCAGGCCCTTGCGCTTGCCAGGGAAGCACTTATTCCACTGAGCCATCTCCCCAGCCCTCAGTTAATTTCTAACAGCTAGAGTTTTCCATGAGATTTATTTTCTACTTTGTCAAATAACTGCAAAACCTATTTCAAAGTGTGTCTTTATATTAAAGACGCTTACAAAAAGTAAGTAGCTGAAATACAATAAATATTGAGAAATTATTAGTTTCCCTAAAATTAATGATTAAGGAAAATTTACTATAAATTTCTATGCTTTTGTTTATAGAGCACATACAAATATTATACATCAATTTATGCAAAGCATTATAAAAAGAAGGAACATAAATTGTCAAATATTGCTTTTAAAATTTTTCCAATGATTTGGGCTTTGTGCATTTTATTATTAAACAAATATAATTTGTTAAATTTGTCTGAATACATCATCATCCAAATCAAAACCTAAAGACATTTGGTAATTATAATTTGTGGTAGAGTGAAGAAGGGAGAAAAATAAAAGCTAAGCTTCTTTGTTTGAATTATTGTCTTACTAAATTTAGCCAAGTTAGTACAAAGGAACATTTATTTGACTTTCGTTCTTGATTACTAACACCTTATTTTTGGATAATCATCATTTGTTTTTGAAGTCAGCACTTTGTCTGGAGTATAATACATTCTTCATAAAATTTTCAGAATCTTCCAGTAAAATGCAAATTGCACTTCACCAGTTCTCCACTGTAGTTTCTTATTGTTACGTGTTTTGTTTCAGACTACATTATTATTACTGAACCCACATCCCTCATTTATTGAACACCTGCTTACTTTCTTTTTTCAACCTCATAGACTGCCAAAGCTAACCTCACATTTTAAATTCCACCACATCAAATGATTACTATTGAACTTGAGCATACCATGTGATGTCTCATCCTGGTTCCTCGGCTCATATGATGAGTCCTGTACAAAACCCCTTCCCAAACCACTTGTAGAGCATACATTCATTTACGTTGTTTACCATCATCATGAAGAGATAGTTGATATCCTGATACAGAGCCAAGGATACACACCTCAAACATAAAGGACTGATTGACAAATTTGACTTCACAAGAATACAGATTGACATAAGGTTTGCTGAATAAAGTTACAAGACCAGCTAAGTGGGAAGCAATGATACCGAAGTACATTTATGGGTATACAAAAGAAAATAGGTTTTCATTCAAGATATAGAGTTCTGAAACAAGAAAGCAATAACTGAACTAATATACATAGAAACACACACATCAACTAACTGAATAGAAAATTTAAATTGTTACAATGTACACGTATTGCCAATCTCAAATATTGTCAAGCAACTACAAGTAAATGAAAAATACAATATTGATTTTAATGGCCTCCCTTTTTGAAATCTTGTTTTAAATTTCACCTTTACAAAACAGAAATAATTGATAATATCTAATTTTGATGAAAAAAGTGTCAAAATAAAGCCCTTGAAGAGGACAATGAAAATGTATACACATTTATAAAACAGACACTTTTAAAATGTTATCTTACAACAATATTTTCAAAGATATCTGTACCAAGATATTCACTAGAGTTTTTGGCAATAGTCAAAGAAATGATCTCTATGTTTATTAACTTTTTTATGGTGAAGTTAAGTATGGTGAAGGTTCACTTTGAAATAGTACACAAATATTATGAAAATTATACAAAATATATTATTTTCCATAAAACTGCAGATAAAATTTATGTCACAGAAAGTTAAGGATAGCATGATATCATATATATGTATATATGTATATACATATGTATATGTATATTTAACAAGACTGATCATTTTGAATAGTTGGTTATGAACAATGATTTTATGCTAGATGTCATTATTTCTGAGTTCCTTAATCACCTGAGATTCGGCCAGTTATTTACCTGCTATATTTGGATAAATACCTAATCAATCTGTGTCAGATAGAAATGTTTTTAAGTATTATTAAACACTGGAAAGACAAATATTGCATTAGCCTTCTGAGTAAGGAAATGAGAATGCAGGAGTTTAAGTTGGGAATTTTTATTTTATATCTTTAAAAGTATTTTATAGTATTAGCCATATTAACCTTACAAATGGAAATATAAAAAGAGGCTGGATTTGCTCATATCTCTTCTGTGGGCCAATCCTCCATACTGGTCATGTAAAAACAAGTCCATATAGTTAACTGAGTAGTGAGAAGAATGGCTCATAAAAAAGTAACATCAATTACACAGAATATTTACCTACGCAACTCTGTGACTTTACATGCATTACAAAACTCATCCTCCTGGGGCTGGGGAGATGGCTCAGGGGAATAGGTGCTTCCCTGGCAAGCATAAGGGCCTGAGTTCAATCCCCAGTTCCAAAAAAGATAAAAAAACCTCATCCTCTCATCTTTCACCAAACATGAACCTCAATTAAGTAACACATGCTGATTGGGAAAACATTAAGGGGATATGGGCTTTGGGATCTGCTTGACTAGATGGATAAGATTTTGAAAATAAAATCTTGATTCTAGTTGCCACAACATACTCAAATGGTGAAAATATTAAGGTTTTTTTAATTCACCAATTTGTACTTTACAAAAGGCATAGCTTTTTTGTGGATACAAAAGTAATAAATAAACTTACAGATAGCACATAAAACATTGTTCACACTTATTTTAAAATATAGTACCAAGACTTTTTTAAATACTTCTGCACAAGTACTTGTAAAATGTTCATTTTCATATATTTGACATATATTTTCTTCCCATTTTAAAATTGCATATTTGTCATAGTCTGATTACTTCCTTTATGTTAGTGTGCATATGAATTATTGCTTCTACTTATGAGGTATTCCTACCAATTCTAAAGAATGACCTTTTAGCAGTGGAACAATTTTGAAATTTAGAATGCCATTTACATTCTTGTTATTCATAAAAGCTTATATTGCTCTGTGAAACCCCTTGTGTAGTCAAAGTAGATCTAGAAGAAACACTTTTGCAATCAGAAATTAATCTAATTGTAGTGCTCCTCTTATCCCGGGATTACTAAATTTCTTCTAGACCCTTTGCACAGTGATTGTTTATCTGTGCTATGGTTTGTGTCGAGTTGTTCCCCCAAAGCCTCATGAGTCATGGGGCAGGGACTTGTGGAGTTTGTGATTAACTTGTGATCCACTGGGATTATGGTATCCAAAACTGAGATTATGGATCTTAGTACTGCTGGGATTATGGGTGTGTTTACTTCCCCCAGTTTGGGGCAAAGAGCCTCAATGAGATTTAAAAGAAACAGATTTCTTCTCTGCTGCCATTGTTGCTGCTACTCCTCCCTTGGTTCCAATGCTCTTGGCCACCACCACGAACTGCTGCTCTCTGCCGGGTGCCATTCTGCCTGGGAATCAGCTGATTATGGACTGAAACTTCCAGAAACTGTGAGCTAAATAAATGATTCCTTCATTTTGGATGTCAGGTATCTTGTCTCAGCAATGAGAGAAGGATAACTGAGACAATCTGCATGGTTTCTGGTCTTCATATAATGTCAGTAGTTTCATACTCAGCACTACTTTGTGAAAAGCAATGGACTACTCTTAGGACAACTATGCCCTCATAAAACCTTCCTTCACCGTAAAAGTACTGATTACAAGATTTGCTAAATTCTAACACCAACATTTGCTGGGCTACCAGAAACTGACAGTGTTATCTAACTGCCTCCCATGCATTCCATTTGAACCACAATTATTAATCTAAGACCAGCTAATCTAAGATAAAGTGCAATTAGAAATGACTAAAAGTATTTTGATTCCATATAAACACATCTTATAAGTTATAGAGAAGAGTTTCAATATACCAGACATTGTTGATATAAAAAAGAACTTCAATATATTACCAGTATTAACAACTCTTTGTAGGGATGGCAAGAAAGCTCAGAAGACTAAGTTCCTGCTTAGGCAAGTGCAGGGACCGGGTTTCGATCTCCAGCACCACATGCCCCACTGGCCCTGTCCTCCGGGCACACTGAGTGGATCACCAAGTCTGGGTGGCACACACCTATAATTGCAGTGTTGGGGAGGCTGAAAACAAGAAGATCACTATGAGTCTGAGCTGCATAGTGAGACACTGTAAGAAATACACTTTAAAAAAGAGAAAAAATCATTGTGGAATGCCGAGAAAAGTGCTTAAACCAATTCGAAAACCAAGAAAGTCTTGAAATATTACTGGTTACTTACACCTTTGACCAAATTTACTTTCAACACAGCCTGTACATACACCAGAGTAAAGAAGCAACACAATAAACATAATAGTTATTAGATAAATGAATTGATAAAATGAGAGTATTCTTTTTGTGTACTAGCACACTACTGGTACCAGAGAGCTTTGCTCAACTTTCACTCAATTTACTCCATGTGGGTAGTGAAAATTTTATTGCTCCTGTAGCAATTACGAAGTCTGAAATGGCTTTTCACTCTGAGAGAGTAATACAGTTTGAGTTTCAGGCAGTCGGGGAAAAAATTCTAAAAGTAACTTTGTTCTTTCTGTGATCAGAAAAGACACATTCTCAGGCACCAAGGGAAGAATTAAAGTCAGTATAATATTTAACAGCAATGGGAGTACCTAATAATCCACTTTGACTGCCCTCATGAGAAATACAAATTTACCTTTATGTCTTTATTGTGATTCCTCGAATCTATCAAACGACCGCATTCGGCAATTCCCATCTCTTTGATTGCTTTAATCTATCAAATGATGGAACTATGTGATTCTCATTTCCTCTAAAAGGTTGCTCTTGTGTTTTCCGTTCTTTTGCGTAGACTGATTTACAACTTTTTCCTCTATTGCTCCCTCTGGTACTCTCTTTCCATATTTCTACTGGCTTTTGTGTTAAACAGTTTAACAGAATTACACAGAGGATCACTTTCTCTTTAACTTTAATCCCCGGCTTCCTATTTTTAAATTAAAATTGTCCGATTATCAAAAGCTCTGTGAGCATCAACCCATTTTTTCTTTGCATGATTATATAAATACAGTCATTATAGTCCCCAAAGAACATTATTAAACTTGATAAGTTTATAAAAGACTCTCCTATTCTCATAGAGATAATATTCTAGTAAGTAAAAGACAAAAAAAGTGAAGATAAAAACAGGAAGTAATTCTTACTCTTGTACTGAATAGATACTCATTCCTTCATTGAATAAACACATACAGGCTTTATTACATACAAGTTAATACTTTTGGTTAGAAGGACACCAGTTAAAAAAAATTAAAGGGAAAAGACTTAACTTGTCTTCCCAAAGTTTAATTTTAGTATAGAACACAATAAAGAAGTAAATATGAGTTTGTATGTTATATTCAATGTCCAAAGTTTAAAGAAAGTACTATTTATTTAATTACCTACTTATAACTATATATGTGATAAGGCTAAAAGACTTGTCTGAACTAAGAAGTGAGGCACTAGGGGTTTAGGCCATAGAAATAATTTTTGCAAAATTATCTTGTGCAAATGAAAAGCTGATCTGTATTTTCTGAGTTTGGAGCATCTGGGTAATAGTACAACTCTAGAACCAAGCAGCGAAAGGGCAAAGTTGAAAATACTCTGCCAAGTATCCATGAGATATTTTCATTTATTCTGAAAGAATTGAAAAGTGCTGGGAAGTTTTAACAAAAGGAACAGTATACCCGAAATGTTTTTAAATTCAGTTCTTTTACTGCTAGTCTGAGAACCACTTGCAGGGAAATGAAGGTGACATAAGGAAACCTGTTGCTGTAATCTAGGCAAGTGACAATGGGGACATGGGCCAGGTATCACAGGAAGTGGTGGGAGTTGATTAGATCCTGAATACATTTTGAAGGTTTGATTGCTGCACTGAAAGTAGATTATGAGACATTCACAGGTATCAAAAATGGCATTAAATTTCATAACCCGAGCAATCAAAAAATGGTGCTACTTATCAACATAGAAAAGACTGTGAACATACCAGGACTCTAGTCCTGTTTGACAAGTGTTATATGTGAGCTAAAGTGAATTAAGAATACTCAAGTCTATATAGACTGCAAGGACACTTTAGAGTTGCACATTTTGTGAGCGTGGCTTGGTTATTATTGTCTCTTTGCTGGGACAAAATACCCACCTAACACCCAAAATGAAGGAAGGAAAGGTTTAGTTAGCTGAGTTAGTAGAGATTTCAGTCCATACTCAGCTACCTCCAAGGCAAAGGGGCACAGGGCAGAGGGCAACAGTTCATGGCAGCAGAAAACAGCACAAAAGCAAGAGCCAATGGCAGTGGAAGCAACAGTGTGGCATTCAATCTGTCTGCTCCAGGCAGGGTGTAGCACTCACACCTATAACCCCAGCAGCATTTAAACCCATAATCCCAGGAGTACTCACACGCATAATCCCAAATCAGCCCCATGACTGCATGAGTCTTTGGGAGGACAACCAGACACAAACCATAACAGTGAGTCTACACAAAGTGATGGTTTTTAATGCCACTTTACTGGATGGAATGCCCTCAGGCATATATGTGGACAGAACATAGGTTCATCTCAATCTACATAGGGTTGCATCCAGATAATCCATCATTAGATGAAAATACAATAAATTAAAAATGCATTTAATGCACTTAATCTACAGGACCTTGCATCTTAGCAACCCAGATGCCTGTAGAGGGTCAACTGCTTACCATTTTGATTGCACTGCCTTGAGCTATTGCTCACTATCACTATCAATGTCCCAAATGGCTAATGAGTATTTGCTGTGCACATTGTAAATCCAGGGAGAGACCAAAGTTCAAAAATTGAAGCATCTTTGCTACTGATTATGTTTTGATTTCATCATTTTAGGAGTGAAACATTGTAAATTTAACCTTCTGAATTCAATATTTCTGTATTTCCAAGAACTAAGCCAGGAGATGCTCCCAGGTTTGAAGTTAGAGTTGAAAAGAAGACAGGTGCAAAGGAATCTGAGGAAGACAGGTCCAGGAAAACACCCCCAAAAGGTGGAGCTCCTTTCTGAATCTCTGTTAATATGATTCATGACCAAATAAGTCATCAACTGCCATTATACTAAACAAAAATGGAAAGGAAAGTAAGAATTTAAAATTGCCCTTGGCATCATTAGGGAAGCCCTGGAGGAGAGTTGATTTTGTGAAGAGTCCAGAACCAAATGATCATAAACAAAAGTGTTGGAAATGGTGAGAATAGACATCAGAAAGCATGAAAATTTTCAGTTCTAGGGAAAAATATTTTCAATTCCCTTGAAATTAAACAAATATACTTCATAGTTTTCAATTTTGCTTGTGGGAAGGGTGGTGTCTTCACCTGTTCCCAGGCTTTTGGGGTAGTTGGGATGAACATTTCATGGGAGTATATAAATCATCTGGCTTTATTTGACACAAGTTAAATATTTTAAAATCCATATTTCATTCATTTCCCTCTGTAGACTCAAAATGTTCTTGGCATGCTCAGTTCTCCCGAATCCAACAGGGCAATGGGCATTCGTTTTCTTATGGGAAATTCAGCCATCAGCAGCGTGAATCAGCTGCCAGCCATAACAGGAACAATGTTTCAGTTGCAGAACTGAAGCCAGTTGGAGAAAGATCTTAAGCTCATTATTCTTTCATGGATGTTTATGGTGGTGATCCAGCCAGTGCCCTGATGTTCTTTCACCCAACATTCTCCACAATTATAGCTAAGACATTTTTACTATCATATAATTTAGATACAATTGTCTTTTGAAAAGAGATTAAGTACTCTGAACATAAGGCAGTCATAGTATTTTCCAAGAATTCCAAATTTTTATTTTTACTAAAAATGGAGGTAAATGTTTCCTTAGCTTTTAAACAAAACTATCAACATTATCTGTCACTAACATTCTACCTAGATTCTTTAACAACTCTACTGATTCTTTGCCTGGTAGTTTGTATTTTTTATTGATCTCTTCTCCAGAGCCATAGGCAGTACCACTCAACAAACAATTTAAGTCTTTATTTGTCTCTTGAGTCAAACAGTTTAAAATCTGTCTGATGATATTATTTCTTCAGCTCATAAACTTCATAGTGGGTCTCAGTAACACAAGTTTATGTTCTCTATGTGTAACCTCATTCTAATTTCTTTTTCTCTGTTGTCATACAAGACCTTCTCTTAGTTGACTATTTTTCTACCAATTTGAGATTGGTATTGGCTTTAATTATCCATGTCACATATCACTATTCATTTTTTTCTATAAAAATACATTAAATACAATCTTAGCTTCCTTTCTTGTTGTATGTCACCGTGAAGGTTGTCTGAGGTACTATGGATTCACTTTAAGTTGTACCCTCAGGGATATCATTTGTTATCCTTTGCAACTCAGTAATGTTCAGATCCTCTAGCTATTTTCTAATTACTTGAGAATTTCTTAGATTGGTTTTACATGTTTGTGACTATGAAATGAAATATTTGGTCTAAAACTAAAAGAAACATTCATTTTATCAGATGTAGTATTTTATATAAACCCTCCCATCAAACTGTGCTGTGATGGAGCTTAATACAAAGTAACATCACTTTGTTCAGATTTTTAAGCCTAATCTTCATTGGTATCCTATTAATTTTTAAATTTTAAGTTGATTCATGCATATTTATTGTAGAAAATGATTGCATTTGCTACACGTAATACTATGAAAATAATCTCAAAATGTTCATGATTAGTGTTAGAAGACTTCTTAGATCTGCCACTGCACTGTATATCTGACAACCGGTCATCTACCACACCAAGTAGATGTGACCAAAAAGTGTACAGAACAGACATGGATTTTGTTGTCACAGACTATTAATCAAAGTGCAGCTGATAGAATGTATCAATTGAATAGCACAACGAGATCCCAAGCCATCGTGTAGGCATGAGTCTTTCCTATCCTTCCTTCAATTGACCTCAGGATTCCATGGTGGAATCCCTGCTCTTCAGCAGGGCTTCCCATTCACAGCTGACAGCCATGTATTAAATGAATGAAACACAGAACAGGTGTTTGATGAGCAGCAGGTATCAACAGGCCTATGCGCTCATGAAAAATAGTAGAAGCAAACCTTTGGTGGCTTCAGGATTTGGCTCAGTTTTGGGCCTATTGGTATTATGTTGTTGGGATGCAAGGAAGGCATTTCTGGTACATTTTTTTCACATCATAGGTCCTTATTTTGCACCTGGATTATTGACATCTCTTCAATTTATGTTCCATTGCCTTTTGCCTCTTAAACCTATGTCTGTTTTAAAAGAGTGCTAACCAGAACAATTCTCTAGTAAGTTCTTAGTTTTCTTTGAAGAGTAAATGCAAACATACCTGAACCACTTCTGTATCACAAGTTTGTAAAACATAGTGGGATTATAGAGATAATCGTGATGTATTGCAAAATTATGATCATTCCTGCCCAACAATAAAGTACTCTGTGTGCTCGGTGACATTAGGATAAACCTGCAGAGGAATGATTTAGTCATCTTTTTGTGGGTGTGTTTTTGTTTTTTGTACCAGGAATCAAACTCAGGACCTTGCGCTTCCCAAGCCGGCACTTATGCCAAGCTAACTCCCTGGCTAGGATGGTCCAATAATGAATATGAAAGGTAAAATTAAATTAATATCATACATAGAAAGTTCCTTTATCAAATAATGTGATTCATAGCACCCAAAGCACAGCATTCACAAGGTTTGCAGGAAAGCACAAAAGGGTTGTTGGATTTCAGAGGCACAATAACTAAATAATATACCAGTGTATATTATATATCAGTGCATTTTAAGTCATGGCTGAGATCTATTATTTGGAGAAAGAAGAAGCAGGTAATAAATGATTTGAAAATTAGCAGCACTGAAAGTGAACTGGACTGATGGGCTCCTCATGTAATGGTTACTCTCTTGTCCTATGAAGCAGCACGCTGTAACGTAGGGGAATTTTTTTAAATTTAATTTAGGTATTTGGTACACAGTCTCACTATGCAGCTCAGACTCTTAGTGATCCTCCTGTTCGCAGCCTCCCCAGCACTGGGATTATAGGCGTGCACCACCATGCCCTGGTCTCCATGGCTGGCTCAGCTCGCCTGGGGGCAGGGCTGGTATTGCATGTAGTGCTGGGATCAAACCCAGGTCCCTGTCCCTGGGCTTGCCTGAGCAGGTTCTTAGTCTACTGAGCTATCTCATCGATCCTCAGTAGAGAAATAAACGATTTTGTTTTACATTATCAGGAAATTGAAGAGAGGCTGGTTAAAGTAAGGGAAACAGAGTTTTTCTTGAATAAATTCTACTAGTGGACTTTGAAATTTGCAGGGCTTTGTGCATGTTTATGCTATAGGGTTGGCTTCCTGCTGGCTCATGGCACCCTCACTACAGATTTGAGTGACCACAGATTGGTCAACACACCAACAACTTCAACTATGTATGAAAGACTACATTAGAAGAACAACCTGAACTTTATTTCTTTTCTTTCTTTTTTTTTTTTGGAGTGGGGGGGAACCAGGGATTGAACTCAGGCCCTTGTGCTTGCCAGGGAAGCACTTATTCTACTGAGCTATCTCCCAGGCCCCTTGATTTCTAAATGTTACAATTTTATACATGATTTCAGTAACATTAATCTGATGCAATCACATCATGTCTCCTATGAGTTATAAAAACTTTGAATGAACCAATGTATATTTGAAATAAATGATCCATTTCTTCTAGTCAGATCTCTTTGGGTACTTACTTGTACCTTCCTGACTCAACATTCTCATTGTCCACTTTTGTATCAAACTATTTCAAATTCACTTCTTGTTTTTATCGATTCTGTCAGGTCCAAGAGTTTAGTTTTTTTGAATATAATAACTGATTCTGCTTCCATTCCTGGAAACAATACTGTGTAGGGCAGTCACAGTACTGTAAATGTGTTTACCCTTCAGGGAAGAATATTTGACCTTAACATTTCCTGAAACTTATCTCTTTTTAATTTGCAAATGATTACAAACAGTCAAGCTTCTACTTTGGGGATTTGGTGATGTTTCTACTTAGAAATAAACACCTACCCTTGATTCTTTTTTATTTTTTTTATTTTTTAAAGAGAGTACAAGTTACAATTAAAAGAGAAAAACTTGTAAGTAATACAGAATTTCACTTAAAGTAATATGAATTTCACAGTATCTGTTATAATACATAGTGTTGTCTTCCAACCATACTCCTTGATTCTGTGTCTAGTTTTCCATCATTGAAACACTTTTCCTAAAGCAAATCAGACATATTAGCCGAAGATTGATGTAACTGATTTAGCAAATCTGATAAAACTGCAATGTGCCTTTTATACTTAGTGATTTCCTTCCATATTTTAAGATCTATTTCCTACAACTTATGGAAAGAAGAGTGAAATAATGTTACACTAAAGGAAAAACTCCTCTATGTTATCTAGGTCGATGTTTTACTTCTTTTGGAATTAGCTCAGAATTAACCTAGTGTTCATTTGGTGAGATTACAGCAATTATTATTATTATTATTATTATT
>NDGN011505730.1:3747-16590 GCA_002564285.1 Tympanoctomys barrerae
GGGGATTGAACTCAGACCCTTGTGCTTGCCAGGGAAGCACTTATTCCACTGACCCATCTCCCCAGCCCAATACTAACATTTAAAGTAACAATTTTAATAAATATATTCACTTCTTAAACCTTGTAGAAAACAAAAAATGTACAAATCATTGTTACAAATCATGTTTGTATAATTACAGTCATGGGAGCAGTATTCACAACAGTGAACAGAAAGCAACATACACACACATACAAAAAAAAAACCCTAATATCCAATTAGTAGAAGCTCCATAAAATGAGAGGACATTAAGAAGTTAGTACCATAAAGTGTTTCAAGAACTGAAGAACATGAATTTCGAATTTTAATTCCTAAACTGAATAACACAAAAATGACCACATCATTGTAAAATTTAGAACATCAGGATACTAAGTGTGTAAACTCTTCGAAGAAAAAAAAACACATCTTATGCAAAAGATTATGAATAAAAGTAGAATCAGATTTCTCAACCATTAAACAAATTATTAGACAGCAGTGGAATTTGGTCTAGAAATTCTAATGAAAATAGAATCAAGAAATTTTCAGAGAAGGACATTTTCTAAAGTTTGCCTAGCACTCTTTATCAAATAGTGTTTCCCTAAAATTAGGGGAGTAAAACATGAAAGACCAAGACATAAAAGTGAGAAAATAAGAGATGTATGTCAGGAGAAAATACAAAAACAATCCCAGAATAATTTTAAAAGAAGACTTGTTTACAAAGCAAAATCATTCCTTTGCTCTATGGAGAGTTTTGATAGCCTCAATTTACATGAGAACAGAAGGCCTGAAATGTGTGGTGTACAGTCTTCTTCCCAGCTGTGGGACTAAGGTGGACTGAAAAAGACTAACCAGCTCAGCGGTGAGTGAGCAGAGAGCAAGTGAGAGAGAGCAAGAGAAACCAACAAAAGATCAGCTTCCCATTCAAATTGAAGCTGTGAATTCAATTCCAAATCCCACAATGTAATCTAATGCCATAAAAGTAGCCAATACAATGAAATTGTGGAACATAAATCCACTCTAGAACAAATGAATTGCTTCACAAAAGTATATGAAGGAATGATGATTAAAAGAAAAAAGAAGGTAAGCTGAGCTTGGAGGCACATGCCTATCATACCAGCTAGGATTACAGGGAGACTGAAGCAGGATGCTCACAGTGAGTTCAAAGCTAGCCTGAACTACATAGCAAGACCCTGTGTTGTTGTTTGTTTGTTTTAAGAACATAAAAAAATAAGTAGACAAAAAGGAAATAGAGGTTATTATTTAAAAAGTCACTATAAATCTTGCAAAGTAAAAAAATATATATAAATTAATCAACTGAATAAAGCCTTCAATGGCTACAATAGAAAAGAGAATAAAACTGAAGATAGACTTGCAACCTTTCCCTCACATGTAGTAAGGGTTGATAAATGCACTAAAGAGCAGTTGGTAGCATGGAAAAAAGACTGAATGCTTCTAAAATACATGTTATTGGATATCAGAGGTATGCTAATATTTTAATTGCAGAAAGTATTTGAAGAGATAAAGGCTGAATATTTTTCTGAATTGAAGAAATTCAAGATTCCTCCATTTGAAAATGTACTATCGGCACTGAATAGGATAAAGAAAGCTATAACTAGACACACCACAGTGAAATAACAAAAGTGAAGAAAAATTGTTTAAAGCTTCCAATAAGGAAAAAAAAGACCAGATCGAATCAAAAATAGATATTCAATCTATTGCAAATAAAATATAACATATTTTTTAAAATTCTATGCAGACCAAAACCATATTTTTCAATACTGTCATAAATTCTAAAGAACAATGTCAAATTTTTTAAATGTTCAGAGAAAATCGTAGGACTTTAGTTACTTAAATCATAGGTACAATGAAGGCAAAGTATAGCTATTTCTCAAAATACGACAGTGGCTAGCATATTTACCCCCCATACAACTTCCTCAACAGTGCTATCAGATAACAAATTTTGCTCAGACAACAAATAAATCAAGAAGGAAGAAAGGAAATTTATCAAAAATGGTGACTTCTATTTTTGGGTTTTTTAGTGGAACCGGGGATTGAACTCAGGCCTTTGCACTTGCCAGGGAAGCACTTATTCTACTGAGCCGTCTCCCTGGCTCCCTTATTATTATTTTTTTTTTTTGTGACTTCTAAAATTGATGAATTCTTTAAGGAAACTTTTATTGTCTTTGAAAAAAGTTGAAACTAAAATTCTATGCAATAAGTACAAGATTTGGAGTTAGATTTGGTGTTCAATGAATGAGGAAATAATCAGAAAGAAATATTACATAATTATAGAAGTTGCTAAAATTATGTACAGAATTATGTATGTCAGATATTAAGAATTACCATTAAAAGAACAACTATATATTCTATAGTGTTGAAGCAAGAAGAAAAATCAAAAAGTCATAAATCCAAGATAAAAAGGAAAACATAAAGACATAATGATAAAAGGCAGTACTTAAAACATGCAAATGTAGTACTATGCTAAAAATAAGTCCAAATGTATCAATAATCATTTTAATAGATTGATTATATATTGAAAGACAGTTTCTTAGAATGTATCTCATAAATAAATTCCATCTCTACACTGCTTAAATACCTAACACAAGATTATGCAGAAAGTTTAAAAGTAAGGGTGGAGAGCTCCACCAATAATTAACTAAAATAAGAGAGGTTAGAGGTGTTAATTTGGATCTGAACATTTGAAAACAAAAGTTTAATAGGGACCAAAAATAATCACAATATATAGTGATAAAAAGAACAACCAACCAAGATGGTATCACAATCCTGAACTTATATATAAAAACAAAAGATTGACATTCATAGAAGCAAAATCTAGCAATCAAGTGAAATTGATAATCAATAATCAAGAGGAATTTTAACACACCTCTATCAGAAATTTGTAAGTCAAACAGCAAAAAGAAATGTGAGTATGTAGATTTAAAATTTTTAAGAGTAGGAAAAATTTGAGAGAAAAAATGCTTCTGTTTAAGAGGAACAGAAGGGGGCCTAGAAAGTGGGTTACCTGTGAAACCTGCTTCTCCAGAGTGTTTTATTGAGCACAGCCACAAGGTGAGGAGGGTTTAAGGTGGGACAGAACTATAGTCAATCAATAAGGTTGCAAGTATAGTCACTTAGGTAACATTGATCCAATGGCAAATCATAGGATGGGGATGAGGCAGGACAAAACTACAGTCAACCAATAAGTGTACAACTAGAATCATTTGGGTTAATATTGCCTAAATGGGATCAAGTGGGAAACAGGTCACAGAGCAAGTGCACATAGGCAGACAAGGACTTTCCTGCAAGGGGTGGGTTAAGGAGGTTTGGTCCTGCACTCCAAGGTGATTGATGCCTATTTAGAACATCAGTCACTGTTGTTCATCCCTAGGCCAAGCGTATGGGTGAGCAGTTCTTTTTCTTGAAGCCTGGCCTTCACTACACACACTCCAGCCACCATTGTCTTCTGTATTGACCTGTCCAGGACCCAGCCCTGCCTGACTACCCACAATATTCCTACCGATCGCTAGCTAGAATAGCTCCACCTCTGAAGAAGTACTCTGAATTGCTATGAGGACTGATCTGGCTACTTTGAGCTGAAGAGGGTTGCAGTTGTGATCAGCAGTCAGGGCTGCTCCATGGAGGGTCTATCTAAAGGCCCCCGACAGGCACCAGGCGGTCCTGTCCTGTAGATGCACAGCTTTAAGCCTGGAGGAGACAAGGCTATAAAACAATTAAGTATGCAGGGGCCAAATAATAAAATCAACAGGATAATTATGAAAATAGCCAACAAAGTTTTCCACCAGGAGAAGTCACTAATAGCTTTCCATAGAGAGGAGAAGGAGCTCCAGGGCATTTGAGAATCTGCCACGTCACCAACCTGTCATGTAATTAGACTTAGATTTTAATAACAATTAAATCAGCAGACTTGATCTAATCTACATGTTCCTGCACTTAAACTGAGAATAGATCAATGGAATGCTTACAGAACTTTGAACTCAAGTACTAGAATCTTTTTGATTACCATGTATTAACTACAGATATTAATGGGATAGTATGATATTTCAGTACGTGGATACAGTGGCACCAATCAAATTCAGATTCCCTTTATCCATCCTCCCCTACCCAACTTTGAATAACTTCTAGTCTCCATTCTGGTCAACATTTTTTTAACTTCCACATATAAGAGACAACATGTGGTATTTGTCATTCTATGTCTGTCTTACTTTTCTTAACATAATATCTTCCACTTCTTTCCACTTGCTTCAAATGACAAAATCACATTCTTCTTTGTGGCTGAATAATATTCCCATCACGCCTTCTTTATTCATACATCCATTGCTGGGCACCAAGGGTTGATTCCATAATTAAAGCCACTGTGAATAGCAGTGTGATAAACATGGACATATGGAAAGCTCTTTGATATTCTGACTTCATTTCCTTTGAATATATCCCAGAAGTGGAGTAGGTGAACTACTTTTAATTATTTAAACAACCTTTATAGTTTTTTCCATTATGAATGTGTTGATTGACATTCCCACAAAGAGTGTGTAAGAATTCCTTTTCTCTATATCCACAACAATGTTCATTTTTTTATGGTAGTCATTCTAGTTGGGGTAAGATAGTATCCCTTGTAGTTTTGATTCACATTTTCTTTGATTGCTAATGATGTTGGGCTTTTTCATATTTTTGGCCATATATTTCTTTTTTTTTAGAAGCATCTATTCAGAAAATTTGCCCATTTTTTAAAAGAACATATTAGGGGTTCATTTTTAGTTCTTTATACATAGTATTCTCAATATTAATCCTTAGTCAGATGAGTTGACAAATGCTTTTTTCCATGCTGTAGGTTGTCCCTTCACTATTTGAAAACAGTTGAAGAGAAAATTTTATGTAGTTTTTGGCCTTAAACTCATACAGACTAGTGATTTTGGAAGTACATTGTTCAGCTATTTATTTAGAAATTAAAGGGGGGGTGTTGTTGTTTTTTAGTTTTTTGTTTTCTTGTTTGTTTGTTTTTTTTTTTTTTTTTTTGGTGGAACTAGGAATTGAACTCAGGTCCTTTTGCTTGCCAGGCAAGTGCTTATTCCACTGAGCTATCTCCTCGGCCCCCTCAGCTACTTATTTCAAGCAGTAAATTTTTTTGTTGTTTTGTACTGGGGATTGAACTCATAAACAGTAATCATTTGATTGATTGATTTTATTGGTATAGTTTAAATAGACATAATGACACGTTTATCATAGGATATTTGTACCTGTACATGAGGTATCTTTCTTCTTTTATTCTCATTTTCCTCCCCTTCCTTCGACTCTTCTTTCTCTCCTGATTTATAAAAGTTTTGTTTCTATTTTTGCTTCTGTTCTCTTTTGTTTCTTGTCCCTTTCTTTCCTATCCTCCTCCCCATTTCCTTATTCCCCTTCCCATTTGAAAATTTTCTTCCCATTTACCAATACATCTTACACATTTTGGTCCTTAGTTATATTTTCTGTTTCTCACACAAGAGAAACAATGTGGTGTCTAACCATGTGTATCCAATTTATTTCACTTAAGATATGGTCTTAAAGTGCATCCATTTAGCTAGGATTGTCTCAAGCTTATTCTTCTTTATGGTAGAGTAGTATGTCATTGTATTAAAAATATTTTATTTTTCTATTCATCATTTGATGAGCAATTTGCCAAAACTTAGCTCTTACAAACTGTGCTATTATAAATGTGGGTGTTCATATATTGCTGTGGTGTGATGCTTTTAATTCTTTTGAGAAGATACTAAGAAGGAGAAAAGCTGGGTCAAACAGAACCTCTAGTTTTAGTTTTTTGAGGAATCTTCACACTGATTTCCATAGTGGTTGTACCAGTTCACATTCCCACCAATAGTGGAGTAGGCTTCCTTTCTCCCCACAGCCCTGCAGTATTTGGTATACTCCTTGAGAGTAGCCTTCTTTGTACAGATAGAATATTAGCAGTATTTTAATTTGCATGTCTTGAATGATCAGTGATGTCTAACTTTTTTTCATATACATGTGAGCCATTTGTACTTCTTCATCTAAAATATATTTATTCATCTCAAATGCCCGTTTTTGGATTGGGTCTTTAAATTTGGGGGTCTGATATTATTTAATTTTTTTATAGTCTAGATGTCAGTCCTTCGTTTGAAGAACAGCTGGCAAATTTTTTTCCCATACCAGGCTATCTCTTTTACTCTGTTTGTAGTTTCACTTGCTATACATAGCCTTTTTAATAAGATATCCCCATTTTTGATTTTTTAATAATTCTTTCCTGTGTGATCAGGGTTTCATTCATAAGGTCTCTGCCTATACTAATATCTTCAAGATTTATATTTATTCTATCTTCCAGCAGATTTATTGTTTTTGCTTTAATATTTAGATCTTTGATTCATTGTGACTTTAGTTTAGTGCATAGTGAAAGATATGGGTCTGATTTTAATCTGAAATATGTGGAAAGTCAGTTTTTCCAGGACCATTTATGAAAGAGTTACCTTTCTTCCAATGATGGTGTTTTGTTCCTTTGTTTTTTAAAGTGGCTGCATGTGTTTGGAGTTGTTTCTTCATCTTCTAATCTGTGCCATTGATCTCTAGTTCATTTATCCCCCCTAGTACCATACTGTTTTTATCACACTAGCTTTGTAATATAATTTCAAGTCTGGGATTGTGGTGGTCCCTGGCTTGCTTTTGCTGCTCAAAATTGCTTTTGCTATGCTGGGTCTCTTCTAGTTCCAAATAAAATTTAGGATTGTTTCCTCTATTTCTGGGAGACAGATTATTGGTATTTTAATGGAAATTGCACTAAATCTGTATAACAATTTTGGAAGTATGGCCACTTTCACTATATTGATTCTGGGTATCTAAGAACAAAGGATGTTTTTCCATTTTTCTCATGTCCTTTCCAATGTCTTTTTTCAGAGTACTGTAGTTTTCATTGTAAAGGTCTTTCATTTATTGCATTAGATTGAGTTCTAGTTGTTTCATTGTTTTAGGTTACAATTGTAAAAGGTGTTGTTTTCCTAATTTCTCACAGAGTGAGTCTGTTATATGTGTACAGGAATGCAATTGATTTTTGAGTGTAGGCTCTGTGATCAGTTATACTATTGTATTTGGTTATTAAATCTAGAAATCTTCTGGTGGAGTTTTTGGGATCTTCTATATCAAGTATCATGTCATCTGTGAATAATAATAATTGAGATTCTTCCTCTCCTGTTCTTATACCTTTTATTTCTTTCTCTTGTCTAATTGCTATGTTTAATGTTTTGAGAACTGTATCAAATAAGAGTGGTGACAGTGGACATCATTGTCATGTTCCTGATTTTACAGTGAAAGATTTCAATTTTTGTTCCTTTAGTATGATGTTGGCTGTTGGGGTCTCATGACTTTTTATCAGATTGAGATAAAGAACATCTATTCCACTTTTCTATAGGATTTTTTTTTTTATCATGAATGGGTGTTAGACTTTGTCAAATGCCGTTTTTGTATCTATTGAGATAATCATATAGTTTTTGTTCTTTGTCCTATCAATATGGTGTATTACATATAATGATTGGTGAAAGTTGAACCATCTCTGCATCACTGGGATAAATGTTAATTGGACTGATATATAATTTTCTTGATGATTCGCTACATTCTGTTTGGCAATATCTTATTGAGGATGCTTACATCTATATTCATTGAGAAGGTTGGCCTGTAGTTCTCTGTTATTATTGGATCTTTGTCTGGTTTTAGTGTTAGGGTAATGCTTGCTTCCTGGAAATAATTCCCTTGTTTACTTTTCAGCTTAGTTAAAGAAATTGAGAAGTAGCACTATTAGGTCTTTTTTAAATTTCTTGTAGAATTCATCAGGACCTGGACTTTTCTTTGTTGGTTGGTTTTTAATGACTTCATCAATTTTATTGACTGATACTGAGATATTTAGAATTTTAAAACTCCTTAATTGAGCTTTGGTAATCCACATATATTTAGGAATCTGTCCATTTCTTCTATGTTTTACATCTTATTAGAATGCACATTTTCAATGTATGAATTGATGATATGAATTTCTGCAGGATCTGTTGTGATTTTACCCTACATGAATGGATTTGAGTATTCTCATTCCATTTTTTGATAAGATTGGCTAAGAGTTTGTCCATTTTATTTTATCTTCTGAAGAACCAACTCTGATTCGTTGGTCCTCTTTATTGTTTTCTTAGTCTCCATTGCATTATTTTTTGTATCGATCTGGGTAATTTCCTCCCTCGTACACACTTTGAGCTTGACTTGCTCTTCTTTTCCTAATAACTTGAGGTTGAACATTAGGTTATTTATTTGAGCTTGCTCTGTTTTTCTGATGTGGGAATTCACTGCTATACATTTGCCTCATAGGACTGCTTTCATTGTATCTCATAAGTCCCCATATGTTTTATTGTTAGTATTGTTTCTCTATAGAAACTAATTTCTTCTTTAATTTTATCTGTGACCCATTGGTTGTTTCATAGGGCATTATTTAACTACCATGTATTTATGAAGATATTTTTTGTTTCCTTTCCAACTATTTCCAATTTCATTACATTATAGTTAGCAATATATTTGGGGTCATTTCAATTCCTTTGCATTTATTTATACTTCTATCATCTGGTATGAAGTTTATTTTTGGGAACATTCTATGTGCCACTAAAGAGAATGTATATTCTCATATCATGAGGTTGAACACTACAGATGTCTACTAAGTCCATTTGTTCAAAGCTTTATTCAGTTTTATTTCATTGTTGATTTTTTATCTAGTTGATCATTTTGTGACAGTGGGATACTGATATTACCTATTACAACTGTATTAATGTTTATTTGATTTTTCATGTCCATTAATGTTTATTAATAGAATTGGGTATGCTGATATTTGGTGCATATACATTTATGATTATTATTTTTTGTCTTAAATTATTCTCTTTATAAGGATATAGTGACCATCTTTGTCTCTCTAAATCAGTTTTGGCTTACAATCCACCTTGTCTGCTAATAAATCAGCTACATCTGCTTTTTCTTGGGTAGTAATTTCATGGAGTATTGTTTTCCATCCTTTGACTTTCAGTCTATAAATTTCTTTTTGAATTAAATGTGTTTCTTGTTTGCAGCATATTGTTGGATTTTATTTCTTGATTCATTCTATGGTTTGTTTCTTTTGATTGGTGAATTCAGAGCATTTACATTGATGGTTATATCTGATGTGTACTGATTTAGCATTGTCATGTTCTTTTCCTGTTATTGCTACTTTCCATTTAATTATTTGACTTGCACGGTGGATTCGTTCTCTTGGGGTTCATGGAGTTACAGTCTCTGTTATGTCTTTCTACAATGTCCTCAGAAGATTTTGGAATGCTGATTTAGTGTTCTAGGGTTCTTCAGGTCTTCATTGTTATGGAAGTATCTTATTTCTCCATTAATTTTGAAAGATAATTTTGAGGTGCACATCAATCTGGGCTGGATTTTGTTTTCTTTTGGGGCTTTGTTTTGTTTTCTTTGACTTGAGGGCTTCTCTGGGGAAGTCTGCTGTGCTTCTAATTGGCTTTCCTTTACATGTGCTTGTTTCTTTTCTCTCACAGCTTTTAATATTCTCTTATGTTGAAATTCTTTAAGCCTGAC
Organism: Tympanoctomys barrerae; assembly: GCA_002564285.1. Taxonomy (NCBI): domain Eukaryota; kingdom Metazoa; phylum Chordata; class Mammalia; order Rodentia; family Octodontidae; genus Tympanoctomys; species Tympanoctomys barrerae. Next base: position 13,384 of record NDGN011505730.1, read on the forward strand.
TATTATGCTGTGATTTAGTTTTTTTTATCATGCTTAATTACAGTTCTATAGTGCCTCACTTGTGTGTATGTCAAATTCGTTTTCCATGCTTACAAATTTTTCTCCCATTAGGTTTCTTTTGTGTCATTTATGCTTTCTCCTGGTTTTTACTTGGCTCATCAATTTCACACTCCGCATTATATAGCCACTGTTGGATTAAGTTTTCATGTTACTCTACTATTCTAAAGAAATCTTTCTTTTCATGATCACTAACCACAGTCCTGTCTTTTATATCTGATGGTCTGTCACACTGGGTCATTCTGCTGCATATACTTTCAATAGAATTTTTAATGTCCTAGATATGTGTTTGAGTCTGTTTCGTAGATTTTTTTTTTTTCTGTACTGGGCATGCATAGTTACTATTATTTTCTGAAGACCTTCTGTTTTTTAAAAATCTGTATCTGCTCTAGAGTCACTAAACATCTCTTTCCTTCTGATCACCATCTCTGTAGTTATCTGATATATTACATCTGATTCGATTTCTTTCTAGAGCCTCGTTCATGCACTTTGTTGCTTCTGCTGTCTCACTTCAGGAAGCCCAAGTGGGTGGTTTTCCAATTGTTTGCTTCATTCCTACCTGACTTTACGTTTGGCAAGTTGGAAGACTGGGATTGGATCGTGTTTCTGTGTCTTATTTTCTTGAGTTCTAACAATAGTTTAATTCCAGTGATGGTGTTTCTGAATTGCTCATGGAAAGCAGCTTTATTGGTAGTATCAAGAGCCCTTAGGAAATGACCCTTCTCAGAGGTGTTTTCCAGTTGTAGCTGGCTTTTGAGCTTTAAGTGTACTGCAAGATCTAATCTCTGCAATATATTGGGGATGAGAAGTTGCTGCCTATTTGGCCCAGCCCCGGGTCTTTGGCACTGCCTACTGTACTGTTTGTGACTTTCAAAAAATTCCCAGTATTCCAGTTACAATAATTGATTAGAACAATTATGTCACATTGGTAAAGTAGAATAATCAATAAATAACAATAGCATCAAATGTCACCTAGAAAATGACAAGTTAGGGTAACTATTAATTTTTCACCTTTAACAATATGAAAGAGAGTTGTGGTCATATAGTCTAATCTAAAACCAACCAGAAAATTGTATACAAAAAATATGTCTTCAATATGAAGATTGTATCCTTAAGGGGAGAAAACTTAAAAGGGAGAAAGGGGATAAAAGGAGAAGAAGAGATTAGAAACAAGGTTTGGGGACAAAGGAAAATCATATAAACTTTGGGAACCCAGTGAAGATGACAGGATGGAAAGAGAGAAGGGAAAATTAAATCAAGAACAAAACAATAACAAAAAGTTAGAAACCATGTTCATGCTCACATGAAAACAAGAACAAACAACAACAACAACAAAATAGAAAAGAAGAAAAGGAAATATCATTTTGGGGCATGTCTCTGCTGTGAATAGTAAGCAGAGTGGATAGATAGGGGTTAACTTCACACTGATTAAGCCCAGTGAGACAGCCATAGATTTATGGTGGCGAAACGGGCAATCCCAGAAGACCTGCATCCTGTATTCCACCGACACTCAGGCTGTTTCCTGGCTGTGGAGCTGGAACCCAGTTTGTTCAATGTGCAGCACTCAGCACTTCCTGGCGACTGAGATTTGGCTCTTGACTTGCAGCTGACTTGAACTTGATGCTGCTTCTTCCTAACACTGGGAGCCTCCAGAGGGGTCCTGCGCTACAGCTCTGAGCTTCGAGACTGGCTAGTGGCCCTCTCCTGGAGGTGTCTGAACTTGAACAGGGCACCAGCCACTGCGGTCCACAGCATCCTCCGCTCACTTCACTGGTGCATTTCTCCATGGAGGCCTCTGGGGTGGGCAGCAGTCCCTGGAGTGCAGGCTGGAGCAGCCCTTCCCATGAGTGAACGGGCTCAGGCAGAAAGCGCCACTTTCCACTTCCGTCTTCTGCACTGGGGTCTCCCTTTGCGCTCTCCATCGCCTTCAGTTCTCACTTCTGAGGCTGGCCAGGTCCCAAGGACCCACTTCCCTCCTTCTTCTCTTCAAGTCACCATATTCCAGTATCTGGATGTCAATCTGAGAGAATCTGTTTCTCTGCTTTTCATCACTCCACCGCCTTCCCTCCACCCATTTCTTCTTATGCTTATCTTATGTTTCCCTAAAATTCATCAGTTTTTTCTTAAATACTAATTTGATTGGCAGTAAAGTTTTTAATTATTTTCCTGTGTTCAGGAACTATTTTGATACACCCTTATCCACTGTGATCTTTAGATATTGTTTCTCTCTCTCTCTCTCTCTCTCTCTCTCTCTCTCTCTTTGTGTTTTTTAAAGTCATTCTCTCTAAAAAAAATTTCCCATTCTGTTTTAAAAATCTTTCAAGGAATCTAAGTTTTGGATGTTCTGATCTTCTCTACTGAGAAGTTTGTTAAGTCCTGCTATTTACATGTGTGGTCTACACTACTTTGCCTCCAACTTTTTGAAGTGAATCCTTAAATTAATTGCAGTCATTCTCTTTTATTGTGCATGCAATTAAATCTACAAGTTCCCCCTCCAAACACTAATTTGGCAGCATATCAAATTTTTATTTGTAGTATGGTCATAATTATTCAGTTCAAAATATTTTATTCTTTAATTGATGGCATCTTTAAAGTGTATGGTTTAATATCTAAATGTGATATTTCTTTTTTCTAGTTTTGTGTTTGTCATTGATTTCAGGATCAATTTGACTGTGATCAGAGAACATATTTTCATTAATTTTAGTTCTTTCTATTTTTGAGATTGGCTTTATAGTCTTGAATACATTCAATATTTATAAATATTTCATTGGCTCTTCAAAAGAAGGTACATACTATAGAAATGGGTTTAGTGTTCTGTGCATGTCACTTCGGTTCGTGTGGATTAATTTTCTCCTATATCTTAACTGATTTTCAGTTAAGATAAAAACTTAACTGTTTTTACATTTTTTTATTTTTTTTATTTTTATTTATTTATTGTGTGTGTGTGTGTGTGTGTGGCCAGCTCAGCCCACCAGGGGATGGGGCTGGCCTGCATGTGGTTCTGGGGGATTGAACCGTGGACCCTGTGCTTTGCTGAGCTTAGCTTGTTCTAAGTAGGTAGGTGCCTTCCTCAGTCTGAGGAAACCGATGTTAACTGCCAATATAAGGAGAAATCCTGTTAAACTTTCAATAGATTGCTTATACAGATTT
>NDGN011505733.1:7044-19827 GCA_002564285.1 Tympanoctomys barrerae
AAAAAAAAAAAAAAAAAAGAATACCTATAAAACGTGACATACAGATATAGATGTCAAGCAAACAGAAATTGTCTGGTTTTATTTTAAAAAATAAGTAGAACATGCAAGTTTATTCCCTCTTTATGGGCCTTTGTCTTGTATTTGATAGACTTATCCAATTTTTCTGCCTTTTTGTTTTACGTCTCTCCCACACTATTAGCTGCACACTGGGTAATATTTATTAAGTTTTCCAAATGTAGCCGAGACCTAGGAAAAAAATCTGGTCTTTGTCTCATAAAAATATGAAAAGACTGAGTAAGATACTGATGAAGAGTTTTCCAGATGATCAGTTTTTCACTAAAGAATTTAAAACTATTTTTCCAAGGCAGAGAATTCCACATTCAGATATCCCACTGTGGCTAGTGAGGGTTCTCCCAGCCCTGCATAAACAATGCTTACCTGATAATAACCTAGAAATGTGCCTGTTGAGTTTCCTTGGCAGATTATAACAGGAACATCTTTGCTGTGTGACTTTTGTGGCAAGCTCTACTTCTTAGCTTTCGGATGGTGTTTACCCCGGGTGGCCAAACCTTCGATCTGTTGCGTGGTTGATCCCCTGCTCTCCTGATAAATTTCCTCAGATCATGAATTGCCGCCCGATGAATTATTCCAAAACATGCTGAGTCATCCGACTGTGCTCAACAACCGTGGGTCAGGAGTTCAGGCAAGGGCGTGGACGGGGACAGTGTCTCTGCTCTTCGCTGTCTGGTACCTGAGCTGGGAATAATCCACCAGCGGAGGGTAACTGGCATGGGGGGGGGGTGCTGGCGTCGTCTGTAGGGCCAGTGTTTGGACTGGAATCATCTGGAGGGATTGCATCTGGCGTGTGGGTTCAGTTGACAGAGTGACTGAGAGACTAGTCCTGAGAGGAGACTGAACTATAGCGCCTACTAGTGGTCTTTTCAAGTGGCTTCAGTTTCTTTTTTTTTAAGCTTATTTTTTTAAAAATTAATTTTATTGAGAAACAAATAGCAATGAGACAGTTTCAAGACAGGTTAGTAGGACAGTTACAATAATTAATACATTGCATACTGTTGTCTTTGTAGTAGTCACTCATCGTACAAGATGGCTTCAGTCTCTTACAGCATGGTAGCCAGGTTCCCAGGGGCAGCATCCCGGAGTGTCCCGATGGCTGAGCGGTCTAAGGCGCCGGACTCGAGTTCGGCCTCCAGAGAGAGCACCCTGAGAATGAATGTTCCATTATTTTGAATTTCAGATAATGCTTTTCTGTGAATCATGAGGCCTAAGCGTAGTCTAATCAAGCAAGGGCTTGAATCTGTTTGTAGAGCTTAGGTAAGTTTTCTCTTTTCTCCTTTCTTCTTTTCTTAATAGCTTCTTTGAGCTTCAGCATTTTCATCTGTGTAGAGAAAACCTGGCAAAAGAGAAGGGAAATTTTGTTTCCCACTGTGAAATGAACTACAGTCATCTTTCAGTATCGGGTCCAGGGATAAATTCCAGGCCCCCCAGGAAACTAAAATCGGTGGATACTCAAGTCCCTTAGGAAAAATGCTGTAGTATTTGTATATAACTTGTAATCCTTCTGTGTACTTTAAATCCTCTTTTTTTTTTTACACTGATTATAAAATGTAAAAACTGCAAATAGTTGTTATGTTCTGTTGTTTAGAGAATGATGACAAGAAATAGTCCATACATGTTCAATACAGATACACTTTTGGTTGCTGTTGAGTGTTTTCTTTTTCTTTTTTTTTAGTACAGGGTCTCACTAGGTAGATCAGACTCCTAGTGATCCTCCTGTTTTCAGCCTCCCGAGAGCAGATTACAGGGGTCTACCACCACACCCAGTCTCAATCACTGTCTCCGTGTGCCCTGGGGGCGGGGCCAACACTGCACGCTGCACACCAGGGTGTTGAGTGCTTTCTATCCATGCTTGATTGAATCCACAGATAAAACATCTCTAGACATGGAGGGAGGAATGCACATTATTTTATAATTTTGCATAAGGATCCCAGAAGACTTTTGGGATGAAAGGAATTTAAACTATGCTTTCTTCCCTGTAATTCCAATTTTCCTGTGATTCTAAGTGAACAAAATTATCAGAGTGGACCTAGCACAATTCAGTGACCAGCAGAGGTCATCTGACTTCCTAAATTAAGATGCTGATGCGCATGCAGAGTGGGCCTGTGGGCTGGTGGAAGGATGCATGTTTTTGCCTGGGAAGAATTTTGGTGTGCGAATCACTGGGAAGGGCCATGAGGTCTGCGAGGTGGAGCCTGGAAACCTTGAACTCAGAGTCTTTTCTGATGAGCTTCACACTAGGAAAAAGGAGGGCAGGTATGTTTTCCTTGACAGAGCGTGAAGATAGGGAGCTTGGCAGGAGACCTGTAAGCCAGGACTAAGCAGGGTTGAGACCCTCCAGCAGCGGCAGAGAAGCCCCTCCGTTGCCCAGGCTGATGGACGAGTGGCCTCCGTGCGTGGCCTCATGAAGTACCACTAGGAGCGCTGGATAACTCCCAGGGTGCACTTCCAGGGCCCGTGGTGAGATGCCTCAGACTGCAGGTCACACTTCAGAGTCAAAGTTCCAGAGAAACCGATCGGCTTGGGCCGTTGAACATTTAGACATCGGCAGAAAACCCTGAGGGACAATCGTGGTAGAAAGTGACAAGTGGAGGCTCGAGTCATGTGCCATGGGACTCTCAAACTTCCACAAGGATCCACAATTTTTCAACAAACAAAATAACCTCATTTGTTGTTGTAAAGAATATATGATAAAAGTGAATGCATACAGAAAGTGCCTAAGGCTGGGGAGGCAGCTCGGTGGTCTAGACTGCTCGGTGGTCTAGCTCGGTGGTCCTGGCAAGCCCAAGGACCTGGGTTTGACCCCCAGCACCACATGTCATGCTGGCCCCATGCTGAGCCAGCCACCGAAACCGGGCATGGTGGCGCGCGCCTGTAATCCCTGTGCTGGGGAGGTTGAGAGAGGAGGATCACTATGAGTCTGAGCTGCATAGTGACACCCTGTAACAAACAAACAAACAAATAAATAAAAATAAAGTGCCTAGCACAGACTTGGCCTATATTAAGAATATAGTTAACTAGGTTTTTCTTCCTATCTTTTATAATTCTTGAGCTTTCTCTTCCTTATCAGGTTAAGCATGAATTTGGGAGTCAGGCATACCTGAGTTTAAAAAAAAAAAATCATTGTCTTTTTCTCCCATTTGTGACATTGAATCAGTCTCTTGACCTTTATGAGACTTTTTAGAATTAGTTAAATGGTTTAAAAAGAGTTTTTCAGTAGTTTAGCAAAACTGAAGTTATAAGAAGAGATAACATTGTGTTTGAGTCTCTTTTCTAAATCTTTTTCATATCTTCTCATTCATATTTAAAAAAGAAATTCCAGGTCCATTTTTGAGCTCCAACTTCCAGGGGAATTTCAGATGCATTCCTCTCTGATTTTCCTGAATTGTGTATTCCTTAACAAGTACCTCTTTGGGACCACCTCTATTTCCTAGACTGAAATTCCCTAAATCTCCTTCAATTAACACCCAAGAAACCCTAAATGTTTCCTCTTATCTAGGGCGACATAACTGTCTGCTAATTTTGAAATGTTTCCATCTGCAATGTGCTCTGCATTCATGCCCATCATGTAATTTCTAACTGAAGCTGCGTGGTGAAGCTTGGGTTTTTCCATCGTGATGGCAAAAGTAGATACTGTCTTCCAAGACTTAAGACAGTTGCACCTCCCAAAGGGACCTCTGAGCTCTTACCCTACGCCACAGTCACTTTTAACTGGATGACAAGAGCTGAAAGCCCCAGGCGGAGCCCAGCCTCGGTGTCCCTGGCCCCACAGACTCTGTGCCCAAGAGCCTCCTTGACTTGAGAACCCCAGATCACTGCCCCTCATGCCAGAAAATCCACTCTGACTCCTGAGTTCTCTATGGTTTCTACGGCTGGGCTTCCCGTAGCTCCCCTACCAATGGACACCCAGTGTGTGGTTGGGTTGGGTGGGATTCAACCTCCTTTGCTTCAGTTCCTGTCCAAATGTGAATCCGCTGAGGTAGCGCAAGCTACTGACATAGGCAGGAAGTCTTTGATTTTGTCATTGACTTTAAAGAAGAATTTTCTAAGTATTCAAAGAATAAGCACATACGAGGTGTTAGGATGACATTGTCACGAAAGACCTTGCCTCCCTGCCCTGTATTGGAATAATTTCATTATCTTGATTCCTTTTAAGTACACAGAGCTCAAGTATATTGCAAAGGACAAATTAATACACACACACACACACACACACACACACACACACAGAAATCAGGAAAAATATCTGTCTACTTTCCTTAATCTATTCTTTTTTTAAGTTAATTTCCACAAATCTTTATTCCAATATATAAAATACGAGACAGCTATCCCAACAAACACATGCATAATTATACAGCACTCACCTCCATTTACAATTTTAATCTGCCCCTCATTGAACCACAGCCAACCAACACACCCCCTCACAATGTTTTCCAAATGGGTTGCTTTTCTTACTTTCTTTATCTCTATTTTCCCCCCAGTCTTAACTCTAGATTTTCTTTTCATGTATTTGGTTGTTGCAGTCTCACTACACAGCTTGGACTTGTGGTGACCCTCCTGCTTTCCGCCTGTGGGCCACTACACCGGACTCTGGCTGGCTCAGCTCTCCCTGGGGGCAGGGCTTGCGTGGCATGTGGTACTAGGGATTGAATGTTGGCCTCTGCTTGCCTAAGCAGGAGCTTTAGAGCTATCTCACCGGCTCCTCTAGCCCTAGATATTTTAAAAGTATATTGAGTTTCTGCAAGCTTCAAAACAGTTTACTTAGATCCAGCTGTACTAAGAATAAAAATAAAACTGAAAACCATCACTCACAGCCCTCCCATGACACGTCATACTATGCAACACACTGTACGTGTGACTATGTGTGATGCCCTCGGAGCTCAATAGAAATGTTAGAACTTTCTGGAACATGAAATTTAACTTGCTTTGCAGGGAATTAAAGAAGGTTGTCCTGCTAACACAACGGCATATGACCTAAGCCCCACCCCTTTTACAGATTGTTCCAGAATGTGAATATGTTGTCATCAACCTAAGCAAATGTAGGAGACCGCAGAGAGAACCAAATGTAATTTTCCACTTTCCGAAAGGGAACCGGAATAGTGCTACCCAAGTATTGTTGCTTAATAGACCTTCCAGTGTGCCAGGAGATTTCTTTCTTGTCTGGCTCTCAGGAAAACAAGAGGATGCGCTAAAGCCCACTAGATTACAGGAGATGATGACTAATACTAATATCTATATTTGAGTTCAAGAATTCATCCTGAGGTGGTTGGACTGGGCAGATACGTCTTAGCTGTGGTGTGTATGACAAAGTCTTTTGGGTCCAGCAGACGACACAGCAGGAGCATAAAGTACATACGTCTGGCTGAACATTTGTTTTTTAGTTGTGAAACATTTGAATCATCATGATGAGAAAAACCCAAACCCAAGTTTTTGCATATGACAGTTACACATTAATTTGGGTAATTTAGCCTGAGCGTTGGTAGTTCGGTATATGTAGCAGGTCTGCATTTTATGCCGGTGGTCCTGAGGGCCAGTTCCGGCCCATCCACTAACAAAAGGTGGGAACGCACGCTGGAGTTGACCGTGAACCTCTCTTCCAACCTTTTGCTTTGTTTTGTTTTTCAAAATTGAACTTGCTTTGTAGTTCAGGTAGGCCTTGAACTGACTGAAGCCAAGGCTGGCCTCGGACTCATGGCAATCCGCCTGCCTCGGTCTCCTGAGTGCTGAGACGGCCAGTGTGTGTTCAGGCCTCACCTCCCAGCTCTGAATTCAGAGTTCATGCTGAAATGCTGAAATCAGCTAGAGTGGAAGTATTTACACATCAGGAGACAGCAAATACTGCGAAGTGGCAAGTACTACAGAGGGCCTTGCATTCCCTCTGGGAAGACAGTTATTAAACTTCTATCAGCGGGTTCATATAAAAAATGGATATTTTATGAGAACTCTTATATATACAACAGCCAAAAGGGACGCATGCCATACTTGCTTCAGTTCCCCCCTCGCTAGTGCATGCCCTGCTCCCGCAAAAGGCTCTGCAGGCAACTTTGGATCCCCCACCACATCATGGGATTTAAACCCTCCGGAAAAGGAATCCTTCTAGCTCACACTATGATTATATTCCCTCAGCTCTTACTTTCCTTTTCTTAGATCTAGAAATACAGACCTACAGCAGCAGGGTTTCCCTGTTTTATGAGGTTGATTTCAAATGGAATGTCAAAGGGATCAGTTTGAGAACATTGGAAATCTGATTCCTGTAAATACAAGAAGAAACGCACATAGCAAACAGCATCCTGACTTTCTAAATACTCTTCACGGGACTGTGCATTCTCTTGTTGAGATGCAGGGCCAGTTCTGTGTTAGTCATAAATTAGGAATATATTCTACATCTTTCTGTTAACACTTCACCTTTCTTTTCTTTGTAGACTAAAAACTTGGTGCTCTGAGTGAATAAGATTGAGATTGTTCTCTTGTGTGGCGGGCAGCAGCTGCGGGAAGGGCCTCTGGAGAGGCTCTGGGAAAAGAGGAGGCGCGGGAAGGCTCTCCACGAGGGGACGTTTTGTCCCCTTGTTTTTAGGTGCTGTGTGGTCCCAAGACCTAGGCAGCCTCCTGTCCCCGGGCTCCCACAGGCTGTGGCGGGGGACAGTGAGCCAGGACTTGCGGATGGATTATTCCTACGGGCCTTGGTGTTTCCAGGATTTCCGAACGTACTTCAGTCAGAGATGAAGGAACAACAGGCCGCGTGGCTGCTGCGAGCCCGGCAAGTCGAGTGACCTCGGATCACAGACTCTGGATTTCCTTTTCTTCTCAACCACCCGATTCTTTTGCGCATAGATTTTGATTCGAATACTTTGATTAGAATTCCTCTGGGCTCTGAACGTTGATGTCCTTTAATCTCACCCTTCCCATTTTCATTTTGCAAAGAGCTCCTCTTCCTTCTGGGCTCTTCTCCTTTTCTGACCTCTCCTCTTGCCTTTCCCTGGATTCCCCTTCGGGGAGGTTCCCCTCTGCAGAGGCAGGGCCGGAGGCCGGGCTGGCTGGCTGCGGCGTCCTTATCTCGCCCCGCACTCCTTCCTGCCCTGCACTCTGCCTCTCGCCCCGGGCTGGCTCTGGCCTCTGCTGCAGCGCGGCCCGGTCCAGACCTCTCCTAGTCGGCGCCGCGGGCTGCGCTGGCCTCTGCCCAGTTCCTTCCCGTGTCTCCCACTCTCTGACCTGCCACACCGTCTCACTCTAGCAGGGCTGAATATCTACTTCTTGCCGTCCGCTTCTGTCTTTTCTCTTAAATTATTCAAAGTAAAGATGTTTAAAAATATATTCGCATTGGAAGCGTGTCACCTCACGGCCACTGAGAGCGCATCACAAGATGAAGTACAGTACCACGTGAGGGCTCTTTATAGCAAGAAGCAGGGGATACTGATTTGGGCTTCTTCTCAAATCCAGACATAAATCAACGAAGACTTAGGAAAAATAAATATATTCTCTCCTTAAATATATTCTATTAATATATTTATATCTTAATACATTTATTAATAATTATTAAATATAAAAGTAAATATATTTTCATACATGGGACTCGGATGACTTTATTGTCTTAATCCACGGGGACAGCAGAGTCAAACATCTAACAGTAACCACGCAGAGGCATAAACCATTCTGGAGCCCCTTGCTGTTTCCAAATCCTTACTGCTTCTAGGGCAGAAAGACAATTAGGTCCAAAGCACTGTCTTAGGTGGTCTGTAGTCCTAGCAAAACCCACCTTTAAAGACAAAAACTTCCATTTTCCATTGACTCCCTCTATAACAGAGAGAGAGAGAGAAAGAGAGAGAGAGAGAGAGAGAGAGAGAGAGAGAGAATGAGAGAGACAAAAAAATCAAGGGGTAAATCGAAGTTGCTCTTTATTTCTTTTCCTTTTTTATATATATTTAGTACAGGGCCTCCCTGCAGCTCGGACTCGCAGCGCTCCTCCTGCTTCAGCCTCCCCAGGGCTGGGATCACAGGGCTGCACCACCACACCCAGTCTCTGTGGCCAGCTCAGCATTCTGCAGGGTGGGACCAGCACAGACGTGGTGCTGGGGGTCGAACCCCGGTCCCTGCTCTTGCCTCAGCAGGAGCTTAGTCTGCTGAGCTATCTCGCTGGTCCTCACAGCTGCTCTTTAACCTGAAACGTTCCGGGCTTCTAAAATGCACGTGCTTTGGAGCTAGCCATCCCTGGTGTCACCCTTTCACAGTGTCTCAGGATGAAGGTTTTTTCTATAGGTTGCATAAAAGACTTTTGCTCTAGACACTGATTAGGCCACACTTTTATGTATGTCTTCCTGGAAAAGCACGCGTTCTGAGTCCCTTCTAGCCCAAGGATGGGAGGGTGCGGTCCTGAAGGAAAGCCTGCCTGTGGCAACTCCCTAGAGAAGCGCTCATTTTCTAAGAGCTGAGGTGCCTGCAACTGGGAAGGAAGATGATTCACAGGACTGCAAAACGAAATGCAAAATACATTTTCCTTTTCCTGATACTGACAGCAACCCTCTCTCCAGAGGTGAACCGTCCAAACCTGTCCGTAGCCTCCAGCTGAATCTTTAGACACACCCAAGCATGCAAGCTGCGAGCCATATATGCCAAAAACCTGTCTATAATAAGACACTGGCCCATCTCATAAATGCCAGCCAAGTCAAGGGAGGAATACAAGGACCTGTTTGAAAATAAAAGACGTTCCATCAAGCAAACCCCCTACATAAGCGCATCACAATCTTTGCATGCTCTCAATTTAAACCTATTATTATTTTGATTTAAAAAAGAAGAAAAGCCCCCACACAAAGCATAAGTGGCCAACAAACAAGAGATGACAATTCTGAATACCTACACAAGTCACAATCCCAAATCCAGTCAAAATATTTTGTCATGAGACAAAATGAAACTCTTGCCTCCTTCCAAAGATCTTAGCGGGGCCTCCATTTTTGATGCGAGAAGTATAGCTCCCGACTTGTTAGATGTCAGAGGCGTCATGGTCATGGTCTTAAAATAGTGAGGAATGAAGTCACAAACCAAAAGAGGAAGTCAGAAGAGCTTTATTGGGAAAAAGAAGAAAAATAACTCTTGGGTTTCCAGGAGGGGACCCAAGTGGGATGGCCTCCGAGGCTCTTCGTTCAGCAAACTCAACATTGGCACAACTTGGGTCAAACTGCAGCCAACCTTTAGGATTGTAAGAGCTGCTGGGCTACTACTGATCCAATGGGGACAGGAGTAGCAAGTGTAGATGGAAAGAACAGGAATTCTTGGGATTCTTGGGGAGCGTGAGTCCCGATGTTCGGGCACTCCCCTGTGTGTCTCACGCCTATCTCGACCCACTGGATCAGGTAGTGCTAATTATAGTGTAATCTCAAGTTGTTGTTTACCTCGAAGGCTTGGCTACTGGGACTCCACGCTGAGGCCCGGCTCTCTTTAAATTTACTGCCAGCCGCAAATTGGGCATTTTTGGTTTTTTTGTGTTTACTTTCTTAATCCCCCCGTGACTGCAAACCCATTTCTAAGTTAGCCATCTACAACACTTTTAATATACTGTGTCATTTTGTAGTGTATTAGGAAAACCCTTTTGCTCAAAAATCCCGGATTTATCAGGTTAACTTTTCAAATCGGATGATCTGACACCTAGTGTTAATTTTCAGTACTGCTAGATAATCCACAATATATATGAAACGTACATGAAACCTATATATTGGATCTTCATTTTTTATTTCATTGAGTTACTTTGCAGAATTTATGACATATATTCAGTCTACAATTCAATCTCAAGATAGATTTAGCTTATCTACTGATGTTTAAAAAGCCAAGAGGACTAAAAGTCAGGAGGCTGGGTCCCAGTTGTAGTCCAACTTAAGCTCCTGTGACCTTCCATAAATTATTTTCTTCTGCAAAAAATTACTTGAGTGCTTTCACTGGTAAAATGAGAGTGATAGAATATTTGATTTATCTTTAGGACTTTTCTTTTTTGGTGGAACTGGGGATTGAACTCAGGCCCTTATGCTTGCCAGACAAGCGCTTATTCTACTGAGCCATCTCCCCAGCCCCACTTTAGGACTTTTCAACTGTGTCCCACAGTGAGGGCTTTCTTTTCTTTTCTTTTTCTTTTTTTGAGACGGGTCTTGCTATGTAGTCGGGCTAGGGTCAAGCTCACAGCAATTCTCTTGCCTCAGCCTCCTGAGTGCTGGGATTACAGGTGTGTGTCACCATGCCTGGCCGACAGAGAGCTTTGTAGGAAATAGCATTACATGCCAACTCTATACTGAAGCTTGGAATGTGTTTACCAATTAAACTAGAAAATAAAACACTCGTCCACTGGGGGTATTTAGGCTATTTCCACCACCACCTACGACACAGAACACAAACAGGATTTTGATGATTTATAGTTACACAATGTGACACAGCAGCGATGGAGGATGTTTTAGTGACCAAGACCCCAACTGCAACCTCAAACCCATTTAATTGTTACAAAGTGCCAACGCTGAGTGCTGAAGGATGCAGTACGAAGCCTGAACACTGGATTTCAGTTCAGAAAAAGCAGTGCATGCGTTTGGCTTATGTGCTCGCAGGCAGGGCTTGGTGTGGCCAGTGCTGACATGGGAGAGGCTGGCCGCGCTGGGACTGTCTGCTGCAGGCAAGCTGGATAGCCGTGCTGTGCACCATGGCAGTCGTGGGCACCCACACGGCGCTGGCAATGTGGCTGCTGTGACGGAGAAGCTACGTGCCAATTTTACTTACTGTAGGATTAATTTAACTTACACAGTCACATATAGCTAAGGTGGCTTCAGTCTTACGAGTATGGAAGCATAGAGACTTGTAGATGAATTTGGGGTTGTGTTCACTAATATACTTAATTTACTTTATAGAATTACTGGCTTTATATTAGTATTTTCCTTCACATAGCTTCAGTTTTGCCTGAATTCATTTTACAAGTACTTTAGGCTTAATCTGTAATTGTATTTTCTCTTATGGTTTCAACTATACAGGTCTGGTTTAATTGGATTTAGATAAAGTATAGATGAATTTTCTGGTTCACAAACAAGGATTTAAACATGAAAACGCTCTGAGGACATGCTGTCATGCTTATTCAAGGGAATTGCAGAGCCTGACCCACGCGCTACTTCCCTAAATCAGTTCTCTGCATTTGAGGGTTTTATTTGTTTAAAAGCAAAGTCTCTGGAGACGTAGAGATGTATTATTTTCTATTTATTATGATGCCTAAAAAGCTAAGATATTTAGATAATTTTATTAAATGTTAATTTAGTTTAAAACTTGGCCATCTTTAAATCCACACTCTTAAAATTTCCCTCCAAAATACTCCAGGATTCTCAACACTGGAAACTTCATCCCATCCTATTCATTCCAAATTACCTACAATCAAGTAGACCTTTCTTTTCTTTTCTTCTCTTTTCTTTGAGACAGGCTCTTGTTATGCAGTCCAGGCTGATCTTGAGTTCAGTTTGTGGCCCAGGATGGTCTCGAACCCCCCACGATCCTCCTGCCTCAGCCTCCTGAGTGCTGGGATTACAGGTGTGTGCCACCATGCCCGGACTCGGTCGCAGGCTCAGCACACCATGGCACTCGGTACTGGGACTGAGCACTGGTCTCTGTGCTTGCTGAGCTATCTTGCCGGCCCTACAAAAATGTTTTCAAATCGTTACTTTGATGTACATTTTGATCTAGAGGAACAACACGTAGAAAGCTTAATTAATTTGGTTTTTTTTACAATAATACACACAAAAATAATATTTATAATAATGACTGAAAAGCACCCTAAAATCTGCACTATCTTTTGAAATGCAGATTGGCTTTTTATTGAGAAAATTGTGAATTCATTGTGAATTTATCTCCTTAAGAATTGGTTTCTGTTGCTGTAATCGTACATTAATTTATAATGTATATATATTCCTAATATGTGATTACAGGCAGTGTCGTATTCTTCTGTCACTTTGGAAGTCACTTACTTTGATGCCACTTCATGCAGTTTTCAGTCCTTCATGTCACCATCAAGGAGCTACACTTTAAAAATCATTTTATCAGTCACAAGCAGCGACTGTGCATTCGGCAGACCACCGCGCATGACTGCAAGTGGAAATGCATGGTCCTTAGAGGTATTTCCAGGCCATATATTTTTGTACTCTATATTTTCATATTTGTTCCCTAATCCAGTCAATACTTATCCTTCTTTAAAAAATTGGCATTTGTCATTTGCTTTTATGTTACAGGTCCTTCCTCAGTTGTTAAACGTCCTTGGCCCTAAAGTGGCTTAGTTACGCTTGTACTCGGAGTGTCCAGTAGATGGCAGTATCCGCCCTGCAATTCGCGGAACATTCTCCAGCCCGAAGTACATTTACGTGAGGCTCAAAGTCGAGAAAGAGCTTCTGCTTTATTTTCGATCTTAGACATAAACGAACATACATCTGTTTTTTTTGCTTCATTACTTTAACAAGACTCTGGCAGGTAGAACCAAGGAAATAATTTACTTAAAACATCTACAGTGGGGATAAAAAAGGCAAGAAGCCGGTTCTCTGGAAGTTTTCTTGATTGGCTGGAGGGGGGCAGACTGCAGGATGTGACACGGCCCTACAAGTGTAGCGAGAAACGTGCTGCATACTCTGCGGTCCTTCCAGAAAACCGCCTTTTGCTCTGAAAACACAGGAAGCATTGCTGGTATCGTTCAGAGTCTGGGAGCGCCCCAGG
>NDGN011505753.1:3010-15635 GCA_002564285.1 Tympanoctomys barrerae
ATGCAGACATGATATCCTGTCCAAACACTATTAGTACAAATATTTCTTCTCATTGAATTAAGAAAAAGTAGCTGTATATCTGTCCAAACTATTTTGTATATGCAGATACAATATGGACCCTAATTTGTATCCCCTTTTCTTGTTTATTTTTGTCAGAGAAGGCTAATTCATTGTCATTTAAATATTGTAGGTGAATTAATTCAGCAAAATATTCCAATATAGTCCTTTAGTTTATAATAGTAGTGGCTTATTCATAGAACTGGCAATGTCAGAGGTTGTTGACTTGAGTTGTTGACTTTTTATAGCTCAGCATATTAATATGGCTTTACTTTTTAAACCTTGTTTTTATACATTTCTGCTGGATGGTTAAGACCAAAATAAATCAAGACCTATATAACAAGAAATATAACATTTTTATCTGACAAGGTCAGTCAAATCCCCTCAGGATTTATCCTGAAACCCTGTACTGCACTTTGTTGATTCTTTTGTCAGTTTCAGCCATGTGCATGAGTCATGGCCATTACGTGACCAATTTTCTCTCTCTGAAAGCCTGAAAGAATGTTTTCTCTCCATCTGACTCTCCTTAGGCACATTCTACATTATCGATTACTTTCCTCTGTGGCCCCATAATCTCCTTGATCAGTAAATTTGGGATAGAACTGAGTTACAGGATTACAAACCATTATTATACATAACAGAATACTACTCACTAGTAAAGAAGGATAAATTCAAGACATCTGCAGTTAAACAGTGCACCTGGAATATATAACTTTGGATAAAGTAAATCAGGTACACAATCTCTCTTTTGAATAAGGAAAAGCACAAACATAGAGCCCAAAAATGGATGGGAAGAGGGACACAAGGGAGTAGATCTCTTGCAAATGTAAAGGAAAGGGGAGGGGAAAGAAAAATTAACATAAGCTTTGCTTAGTCTCATAATAATCTCAAGAAATATAAACATCACATGTCATAAACATAAGCTAAGAAGAATGACAAGAAGAATGAAAATGAGAAATAGGATTTAGAAGTAGAGGGCAGAAGGTGGGTGGAAAGGATAAAGGGATTAAATAAAGGAAAAAAACCCTATTGTGGAAATTATCCATGCTTTAAGATAACTGTAAACCCATGCACTACAAACATGTTCTAATAAAACAAACTAATGAAAAGGAAAAGAAGTAAAACAATTTCATAATCAGTACTGCAATCCAGGCCAGCAGTATCCAAGACCAATGTGTATTTACAAGCCATCTTTTCTCCATCTAACCTCAGGCACTGATTGTGGACATTCTCCAGAGAGCACAGAATGCAAGTGTGATGTCGAGTGCAAAAGTCCCTTTGAAAAGACAAATGAGAGTTGAATGAATCACTTTTGCAACAAAGTCTAAGAAGATGTGCTTCATTCCCCTGGCAGCCTGCAGCCCCAGCAAGTTTAGCACTGTAGAGCGATCATATTCTGATTTTTCTAATACTCTTCCATATACCTATTTTGAGCTATGTCATGCCTAGGGATTTTAATGCTCACTCTACGTAAAGTGGACAAATGATGAAACCACCTTCTTTCTCCTTCCTGGATATCCAATAAGGAGAAATCTTCTACTGTGTTTGAAGAAAACTAACCCACGCAGAGACACACACCAAGAAAACCCAGACAACACTGCACTAGATAATCACTGGACCCAAGAGGGGAGATTTGATTGTACTTCTGTGTAATTAGAGAAGTGAAAGTGAAGTATGGCAGAGTGCTACTGTGTGCCAGAAGCACTGGAATGGGATCTTGAAGGCCTGAGCTCTAATGCTGACTTCCCTAGAGTTCTCTGTGTGACTTGGAAGTTCCTGAGAGCATTTTGATGTCAGTTTTCTGAGCATAACTATAAGCAGTTGAAATAGATTGCAGTATTTCCCCTTCCATTCATTCTGTAACTTCCTAGGATCATTGATTAGATCTGAAAAGGGGAAGGGAAAGAAGGGCAGGAAATGCAAAGGGGACATACAAAAAAACAGAAGTAAGTAGTAGAAAATCCAGTTAGCAGGACAAAAGAGTTGGGGAAAGGTAGAATCAGTAGGGAGAGGCTGGGCCAATTCTGCAGGTTGCCCTTGGAATCCTTCACACCCTGGAAGCTTCTGAATGAGGCAACCGAGAAGACTGGCCCACAGGCTTGAACAGTCACCTTGAGAAACCATGTTGATGAAATCTACACGCAGTTTGCCCCTCGCATGCCTTCTGCTGCACTGTGACTTATCTTCCAGACTGGTGCATTTCTCATCTCATCTTATTTTAGTTCCAGAGAGACAAAAGGGTGCTGAGACCATCGGATCCAGGGTTTCCCACTAGATCACAGCCTACCTAGGGGCTTGCTGTGGGGTGGAGAGAGCCATAGCTTCATCATTTCTCCCCTTGTGCGATAAAACTTCTGGATTTTCATTGTCACACATGTACTAACCTTTGTCCCCAGCCAACAGCACCGCCTCCACCCCATCACCAAGCACACAGCTGGCAACAGTGCTGTTTCCATGGTGATAGTGAATGGCAACAGGCAGTAATCAAGAAGGGTTGCTGGAGTCATAAGTCATTACGATTGCATTTAAAGGGACAGAATCATATTTAAAAGGATAAATGGTGTTCTTTAATTGCCTCCAGCAGCCTTAGAGTTCCAGAAAACAGGTGCCTGGCTTTTTCTTTTGCATGTTTACTGTCTCTTTCCCTTTGAAAAAATCTACTGATTTAGACTTGTCAGTTTCCCCACTAGAGTACGTTAAGCACAGTTAGCAGCTTCCCACACAATAAGACTTAAAAGATAGCCTCGCCATCAGAAAAGTCTATCACCATCTTTTGCAGAAATTGAAGTTTCAGTATGGTACATTCTTTTGTTTATTCTTTACACTGGAGTTCCAAGTGTCTTATTGAAAGTCAGGCTTACAAACTTGGTGTCCACTGGCATGGCAGCTACATTTCTGAAAAATAGTAACAGACTCTTACATTGAGTGTGTGCTCAGAACACTTGTGCCTGAGTTTCAACCACAATCATTAATTTGAACAACTCTCTTTATCTTCTTTTTTCTTTTGTGTATTTTAGGGAAGGGTTTACAGAGTGTTCAGGGTCTCACTACTAAATCAGACTTGTAGTGATCTGCTTGTTTATAGCCTCCCAAGAGCTAGGATTACAGGATCGCTCTACCACGCCCAGTTTCAATTGCCATCTCAGCATGCCCTGGGAGAGGGGCCTGCACAGTAGGCGCAAGGTCCCCTGACCCCTGCACCTGCTTGCAGGTGCTTTAATCTGCTGAGCTATTTGGCTGGCCCTACTCCCTTCATCTTACTGAGCATCAAGGTCTTATCTTTAGTGCATCATGTAATGGCCATCTAGTGCCAAAAAAAAAAATACTGTAGATAAAGTGATGTATAGAAAAGGTATTTAACTGAGTGGGATCATGAAGAAATCGTTTGTCCTTTCTAAATGATCTGATTTCCTACTCTGTAAAATCGGATTGGCACCTCCTGGTCTGTCTGATGTCTAGGTTGCAGTGAAGGTCAAACAAAGAAGCCAGATACATGTACTCATATATGAATAGATGTGTAGCTCAATATACATATGCATTAGTTTCAGTTAGGCCCCCAAAAGGTGACATTGCACAAGTTCCTTAATCTTTGTGAGCATTAATGTTCTCTAGCTTTAATGTTAGCTAAGGTCATTTAAGAAGTATGCTCTAAAAATATTGAGTTAATTGAGTTAGTAACCACATTCAACTTCTTTCTGCTGCAAACCTTCCAACTGAGATAGGAAGTAGTGTCTCATTAAAGTGTAATCCTCCATGAGGTTAAAAATAAAGTCTTCAGTTCACCCTGTGATTTAAACTTTTATCTTCACTGGTCCAAACCTGCATGTTTTCTAATAGTCCTATAGACAACTTGAGATAAAATGAATGTGCTAATATGGAACAGACATTCATTTGACCTGGGGAACAAGCAAATTGCTACTGCAATGGATTTACTTTAACAAATATTCCTCGTGACAAAATATGCAATTATTTTTCAGATCTCTTTGTGAACTAAGATTTAAACTAAACTGTATCCCATTAATTTTTCTTCCTGACTGTTGGTTTCAGTTTTTTAATTAGGTAACAGCTAAGTCAGGGTGAAATTTAGATACACAATGATCCATCTTCTATATTAAGAGATATTAATAATAATATTAGTGATTAATTATACATGTCACCTTACAAAGTCCTAATGCAAGCACAAATCAGCCACAACAAACTAAAAAATTCAGCTTTCTCAGTCTCATATTGGGTCTGTATGTGTTTTTATCTTCATATGTAAATGTTATCATTAAATTCTCTCCTGAAACTATCTTATATTTGGTAGCTTATTGCAAAAGGAAGAAATAAATAAATTATAAAAATTTTCACTGCATTGCATTTAGAATTTTAGCGGCTTATAATTCATCTTAAAATAGCACCATGGAAGACTGTATCACACAAATTCTTATATCATTATAGAAACTTAATTTGAATTCTTTTATTTTAGTAAACTGTTTAGGTGAAAGGTTATGTATCAACTTGAACCATTATAATTGTTAGTAGTATCTTTGGTGTTACCCATGAATTTCTGTTATTTTAATTAATTTTATTTCATACTATTCTTATAATTTTATAATTCCAGAAATGATTTTTTTTTTGCATTTACTTATTCCAAATCTGTGTTTGTAGTTCTGGGAGAGATTATTAGCATGTTTACAATAAACACTTAATGGAAAAGAGAAGTGGGCATTCATACAAGAGAGGCAGGATTTCTTGCCTTTCTCATATCCCTTCTTTGAGTGTCACACTAGAGTACCTCTCATCTGGGCCACCTGTGTTCTCCCACAGGGCACTTGACACCCATCTGTCCAATGCAGTCTGGTTCCGTTATTACTGATGCTCACGTCCTACAAGTACAGCAAATGATAAAAAAGTAAACGTCCTCATTCTCAAGCCTCCCATCCTGGTTTGTAGTCCAGCCTGTTTTCCTCCCACCCCACCCCACATCCCGCCCCTGCTAGCTGTCTACTGGCAAACAATAGCAAATGAGCAGTTCGTTTTCCTGTTTCTGAGCTTGCTATGGTCCTTGGTTATCCTTCATGACTACGACTTCAACTTTAATGCAAATTTTACAAACACTGACACTACTGACCTTTGGGGCTGAGCATGCCCTGGTTTTAGCCAACGACCCTGTGTACTACAGATGTTAAACACTGTCCTTGTCCTCTACCTAATGAATTCTAGTAGCATCGCTCTTCAAAATTGTGACAACTAAAATAGTGCCTCAGGTAGACAAGATACCCCTGGTGGAGAGCCTAAGCTAAAGGAGAGCTAGAGGCAAAGTGTGAACAATCTGAACAACCAAAACAAGCAATGCATCAATCTTCAGTGCATGACATGGAACAACCAAAGGTTTGTGGGAATGAGAGCTATTTCAAAAAACAGCTTATTTGAAAAAATGAATTACAATGGAGAAAGTTTAGAGGAGACCAGTTAGTAAGACACAAGAAAGCCTGGGATAAAGATAATTAGGTGCAAAATTTGATCAAGGAACACTGAAAATGACACATGAATAAAAACTTTCAAATGAAGAAATATTTTGTCAACAAACATGGTAAGACTGAGTGAATAATTAGATGCAAGGAGAGAGCAATGAGGAACACTACGGATGACCTTGAGCTTCCTGCTTGATTACAGGAGTAATTATGATGCTGTAATCATGCTTAGATTTGAAATCACCCTGCCTTTTGGGGGGTCACCATGTGGCACAGGATCTCATTAACAGCACCATAGACACTCAGGGGATGGGGTGTGTGTCCCACTTCCTTGTATGGCCATGCATATACCTATACCTACAACTAAATAGTGGTTACTGTCTCATTGAAAACCAAGCAATGTGCTAGTACCTGCATGGCATGCATTTCCTAAAATTCTTGTAACAATCTTTGAAATATTTTATCTCCATTTCATAGCTGAGAAAACTGAAAAGCAGAGAAGTCTTCTGAGAAACTTGTTCAATGTGACAAGAAGATTAATGGGAGAGACAAGTCCCAAATCTCAGCCTCTCTGGCTCCACGGGCAAGGTCTCTTTCTTTATGCCATCTTGTGTCTTTAATTGAAAGCCTCCCTCCATTCTATATATCCTCGACCCTCAACCAGAAGACCTCCCCTTTGGGGATGGAGAGGCTGAGCAAGAACAAAGAAGTCATTCTCTAACCCCCTTCTTCTTCCTCCCTTTTCTGTTGCTCTCCTTCACTTCTCTTCTGCTCCTGCCTCTTGATTTAGGAATTTTGTCTCTCACAAAATGGGATATTTTACTCCTCTATGAAGTGCAGGGCAATGGCTTAGCAACTGCCTCCAGGCATCTGTGAAATTGGACTGTTCTTACAAGGCCAAAATGTTTGGGCTGAATGTCAATGAATCTAAAACATGATCGAATAATGTACCTTTCACCACCACATGTGAGATAAATGATCAGGAGTAAAATTGCTGGGAGCAAAGCTGTGATATTTGATCAAAGCCAGAATGTTAGAAAAATGGCTGCACTTGGTTTACCAATCACAAATATGGTTTATTTTCCACACCCCCTGTAGAATGCTCAGGACCTAGCTGTCTATTTCAGAACCTCTCAGAGAAGGAGGAATTGAATACTCATTGAGTTGTCATCTCCGTGTCTCTTCCAAAACTATAGCTAAACACAATCAGGGCTGCGTTAGGGATGATCCCTTGGAGGAGGATGGAGCTAGGGAAGGAGGGGGTTGAGCCATGCCAATCATATCTGAATAAAGAAGAGGTCTGAGCATCTGGAGATCTCTCATGACAACAAGTTTAGTGCTGCCTTGGGGGTAATATATCAGCCCATGATGGTCAGCACTTTCAGGAAGAAGTACATAAGGCTGGCTAAGGTTGCAAATAAAGATAACTAGTGTGTTTGAAGTGACTATAACAATGGTGAGGTATGGGCATATAACAGAGGGTCCTATGTCTAGGAAATTACACACACATCACTTTGCTTTGTAACACATGCACATGTTGCCTTTAAAGACAGGACCAAAAAGGCAAGAAGACTGCCCTAATTACTCAGAGGGGAGATGCTGAGTACTGAAGTCAATCTATATTACCAACTAGGCACTCAATAAGTAAGACTGCAGTCTGCTTTCATAGTATCTGGACTTGTTTTTGGCCTGCCTTTCTTACCCTGTAGTCTAACTTTGTGAAGTAAATTCTTAGAGCCTCCTAAGACCACCTGCCCCTGCTTGGCCAAAAGTCTTGGGCCGGTTGCAGAAGTCCCTGAGCTACAATTGGCTCATGAGTAAACTGAGTCTAAATGAATAGAATCCCCAGAGATATTATGAGATAATTCATACACAATGTTTATTTCTAGCTCTGAGATCCAAGGTTGGTTGTTTTGTTTCTCTGTACCTCAGACTTCTATCTATAAAGTAAAGGCAACCATCCATAAAAGTAAAAAGTTATCACTTTTAGTTCATGTTATGCATTAGATATCATATTGAATCTTGTCCCTTAATATACTTGCCTGCCAATACACGAACCTCAGCTAATCACAAACTCACCTATTGAAAAGATTGAAGTTCAGTACTTTCCAAGCAGTTTTTAATATACTAGATTCGGAATAGGACTTGGTCATTTCCTAATTTTAATATTGCTGACTTTTATCATTAACAACTAACAGCATTAAGGATTGTTATGGGGATTGAATGAAACGCTCAGTACAGAGTTGAATATTACTTGACGTTTTCTGTCCAGCTTCACTTAAATACGTTTTATTCTATTAAAGCATAAGGTGCCTAATGAAAAATGCATAAATTAGAATATGCAGATCTCCCAGTGCTCAGAATGTCAGGGCGGAATGCAATGCCCTGGTCAGGGAGCGGGCAGCAGCATCCTGCAGGAGCCTCCTTCCCATCTCAGACACTGTTGCCCACTGTCTCAGTTCCACGTTCCAGGCAGGCATTGCAGATTTGGCAATTTATACAAGTGTTGTTGTATATTTGATGAATTTTACACTCAGTGCTTGACTGGAAATGATACTGACCAGTGTTCTCCATGCTGCTGAGCACATGAGCTGCCTTCTCATTCTCATTGCTCCATAGCACCTATTGGGAATTTGGTCATTTTTTTTTCTCCTTCCTGGCAGAGGGTCGTTTGTCTTCTTTCCATTCTTGGGTGAAAAGAAGCTGCGGATAGTCCAGCTTGATTATGTACTGCAAGTAGGTTTCCAAAGTGGTTGTACCAATTGTACATCCCATCAGAGTTGTACCGGCTTCCTGTCATTGCTTCTTTCCAACTGGGCTCTTCTGCTAGGTGTGCAGTGCTTTTAATTTCTGGTTTCTTGGAGAAGAGTGGTGTGGAGCATCGTTTCATGTGTTCACCAGCCATTTGGCATCTTCTCTGGCATATTGCCTATCAGGCTTTTCTTCTTGATTTCCCAACTCTTTGAGTTACAGACAGTTGGTAATTATTGCTTGTGCCAATTTGCCTACTTGCTGAAATTTATCTATATTTCTTGTCTTACTTAATTTTTCTCTTACTGCTAAGAGAAATACCATACACCCTAAGTTAAGAAAGGAAGGGTTTATTTACATCAGTTCATAGGGATTTCTCAGTTCATCATCTCCCAGCTCTAAGGCAAGGTGGAGTGGCAGAGGGACAACCATTCATGGCAGTGGAAGACAGCAAAAGCAGCAAGACAGGCAGGGAGACCATGCCTCTTTCCTTCCATTATACTGTATGAAAGCTACCCATCCTAGGTCACATGTAGCACTCACATTCTTAGTCCCAGCATTAGACAATGAATCAATCACAAACTCTCTATTCAGGTACTTTTGAAAAACCCAACCCCTATGGTCACATGAGGCTCTAGGGAGACAACCAGATATGAACCATAATAACCTTCAAATCAATACTAGCACATTTTTGTGATTACTCAGAAATCATGTTCAAAGCAGTGAATAAGTTGAATAGTCCCACAGACGTCTTTTTAGCTATGGTTGACTAACCTGCCCTTTACCTTCTTATGTAGCATTCTCACCCACTGAACAAGAGCTCTTATGCCATGCCATTGTTTTTACATTTTTGTGCTTTTTTTTTGGTGAGCTCACTGGTTAAAATATCCCAAAAACATAGTGCTGCAATGCCATGCATTGTTTTTAAATGTAAAGAAGCTGCCATGTGCTGCTCCAAGGAGAAAATAGGCATGCTAAATAATTTTCATTCACACCTGAACTATAGCACTTCTGGGCATGAGTTCAATGTTAATGAGTGATCAGTTTCCACTAGATAAGGTGTTGTTAAACAAAAACACATATAAAAAAGCTTATCTTTCAATTATTTGATGAAAATTTGTGACAAATCTTTGTAGGCATCTAATTATGAATTTCTATTAAGAGCACAGGTTCAATGGTGCTAGTGCAACATTTGCAGTCCTTTATAAAGTATAACCTTTGTGAATGACAGAGGTTGGTTGTATCTGACACATCCCTCCACACAACAACCTAGTATGCCATCAGGATGGTCCTTATGATGCCCTCACTTGCAACATAGGTAAAGTGAGGGTAAAGGTCCCACAGTTTTTCAATGCTGACCCATTCATCTAATTTAAATTTATTTTCAGGAGTATGGATTGCATGCCATACATTTTCCACAGTGTGTGGGATCTTATGCTAATCTGTCTCACCTTGTTCTAGCTACTGCATGCCTAGTCGAGCCATCTGTGAACCACTAACACAATGGAACAGATTTTCTTATCAGTTTCACTTCCTGAGTCCAAAGGTTCTCTTAGAAACTACCCTCTGTAAGAATTGGATATAGTTCTAGTGATGTGCCATTGTTTGCATAAATTGCAGCTAAACAAGCTGGGAGTAGACTCTGAGGTGAGATCTAGCACACCCTCCATCATTTATAATTCATGGAACCTTCCTGTAATAATTTGTCAACTTTGTTTCCTCGGTAATAAGACAGAAATACTAGACCCTGCCCTTCTTTTCTCCAAAATTGTTCTGTCTCTCAAATTCAGTGAGTGAGAACAAGTACTGTCCTCATGCATGTAGAAGTATAAAATAAATACATAAATAATGTAACTGCTTTCCTTGAGAAACAGGTGACTTATTAAACAAGATGGAAGATACATATATAAAAAGTATCAGAATCAGGGTCAAACCTTAAATAAAAGCTCATGAAAAGAGAAAGGGGTAATATTTTTTTCCATCTAACAACTACCTGGGACAACTTCAAAAGAGAAGACAAACTATGGCAAGGTTCTAGAGGTAGCAGTGGTAACAATCCATGGCAAAATGACAATAGGTGGTTTTGTTAGGCCCTCATTGAATACTTGCCTCTCTGGCTGACCCTTCTTATGCCCATGTACAGGAATGGCATTCTCAAGGTGGGTTCACATTACGATACATCATAGTATGGTTTCATAACCTTAGCATGAGACACATCCTAAAATTTCTTTATTTTGAGGACACTGTCCTCTACATTGTAGGATATTTTGTGTTATTCCAGGTCTCCACCCACTAGATGCCAACCATTCCCTCCCAAATTGTAAAGTTGCCTGCAGACCTTGTCAAATGTCCTCTGGGGAGAAAAAGTAACTTCTATATGAAGTCAAACTGCACAGGAATGCATGTGGCATGTGCTAGAACAGGACCTGGCTCAGGACAGATGGGTGTTTGGATCAGTCATCAGCTCAGTCATCTGGCTAGTTTGGAGACTCCTTCTCTTTCTGATTTTCAAGCTACAAAATGAAAGGAATGCAGAAAATCTTTACCTTCAGTGAAAGGAACAAATTTTGTAAACTGCATGTTTTAGCACAAAGTGGACCACAGTCAGTATTATTTTTATTTAACCTTATGATAACCTGCATGTTAAAAATTATCTTTGTTTCTGTCACTTAGAAGAACAAATGGAGCGCAGAGAGGTCAAATAATTTGCTCAGGGCTGCTTTGTTCCTCAAGGGCAGAGATAGGGGAAGAAGGGGTGGGCTTCCTGGAGGGCTTTAGCCAATAACCGTATTTCAATTAATCAAGGGAGGATTGGCAAGAGGAGAGCAATGTAGGCTATAAATCAATCAAGACGTGAGGAACTGTATGGGCCAGAGACCAATAACTTTTATGAGGTTCAAGTGAGAAGCACTATGTATAAGCAGGGAGAGAGGCATTTAATATTTTCATTACAGAGGGAACTCTGATCGGGTAGAAAGTGTGGAAGGAGTTAATGGAAAACAGCATTTCAACTGATACCTCAAACCCTGAGTATAACTTTACAAACTCTCTTTTGCAAACATGTAATCCTTTACAAAATAACTCTAAATGCATTCCTAGGAATGGAGTGATTCACATAGTCAGGATACTTAAGTGTTGAGTCCATGTTCTCAATAAGGGGTAGCTGTTATGCTTGTATTTGATGCATTTTGAGCTAATAAGCAAGTAACCCATAGTAACCTCTCCCAACTGCATTCAGTAAGCTTCAATTTCTCTGCCTGCAAAATGGAAGAGAAATTTTGGGCCACATGTGTCTACATTCCTTTCTTTCTTGATGTCCCTGCACTCTGAGCTTACCAAACAGTTTTAAGCTCAGCAGTAGACACTTAGGTTACCTGCTTTTGACAGCCCTGGCTGGTTTAGGAGACCCTAGATCTTTTCAGAAGAAATATGGCCACAGTTCACTGTTCCTATTCCTGCTGACCTGTTCAACTCTATGGTGAGAATCCAAGCTTTTCTCATGACTTTCACCTTCCCTGTCTCCTAAACTCCATTCATCTAAGAACTGTTCAGCTTCCCACCTGGACAGTAGAATTTCACATTGTTCAGAAGAGTTCCCTCTCCATCTATATCTAATCATCATGCAATTATGAAGGCTTTCACTCAGGCAGGGTCAATGCTTTCAGGCAATATAAGACCAAAAGGAGCAGTGTGACAGAGATTCATTTTCCAGGTGAGGAAACTAAGACTCCAGAAGACACACATTACAGTGACAGAGCTGGTACAAAAGGGTTCACACTTCACAGTTGGGCTTTTTATTGATATTTGTTTGGTTGTTTTAATAGCTGTGTATTTTGGTTTTTTAAAAATAATTTTATTGAGAAAAAATAGCAATGAGACAATTTCAAAACTGATCAGTAGGACAGCTTCAATAATTAATACATTGCATATTGTTGTCTTCTTAGTGGGTATTCATAGAACAAGATCAGACATGATATCCTGTCCACAAACAGTATTAGAACAAATGTTTCTATTCATTGAATTAAGAGAAAAGAGCTGTATATCTATCCTAAATATTTTGAATATACAGATACAAAATGGCCCTTCATTTGTATTCCCTTTTTTTGTTTGGTTTTGTCAGAGAATGTTATTCCATTGTTGTTTAAATTTGCAGGTGAATAAGTTCAGCAAAATATTCCAATATAGTCCAGTAGTCCATAATAGTAGTGGGTCATCTATTGGACTGGCAATGTTAGAAGTTGTTGACTTGAGCCTTTTATAGCTCAGCATGTTAATATGGCTTTACTTTTTACACCTCATTTTTATACTTTTCTGCTGGATGATTAAGACCAAAATAAAGCAAGACCTATATAACAAAAAAT
>NDGN011505754.1:756-11501 GCA_002564285.1 Tympanoctomys barrerae
GCCAGCCAGCCCCGCCCCCTGGTGGGCTGAGCTGGCCACACACACACAAATAAATAAATAAAACTATTTTATATATGCATGGTGATTAAGTTAATATTTACTATATAGGAATCAGTGTAAACTCTGCCATACCATACAATCACTGCTCTTTTTTAAAACTATTTCTACCCACAGCTGATCTTGAACTTGTGGGTTCAGGGAATCTTCTTCCCATCTCAGACTTCGGAGTTGTTGGGACCTTAGGTGTGCACCATCACACCCAGCTCTAACCTCCCTATTGTTGATCAGAAAAGAAGCACCAGGCTCCAGTGGCTATGCAGTATATTCAAAAGATCTGTAAAACTAAACAAAGAGTTCATGCTGCTATTGTTCTGCAATAAATAATAATCAGCATCTTTGTGCACAAAGACGTTTTCTGGGTTTCTTATTTCTTTAAAATGAATCATTAGAAATTAAATTACTAGAACAAAGAGAAATCACTACTTTTGAAGAATCATATATAATGCCAAATTTCTTTGCGAGCTACCAATTTTTAATTCTATCAGTAAGATATGAGAAAAGCCAATCTTACTGTATCTTCATCACTAATTTCTGAAATTATTTATTAGCTAATTTAGTGGACTACCTCTTAAATCTGTATTTTTAAAAGTTACTATTGAATTGATTATCACTTAATGTTTCCAATGTTTGATGAGAATTTTATAAATAAGCAACAATTTATAATTGCTGCCAATCTTGGTTTTTTTATATCTCAACTTGTATTTTTGTATATATAATATTCCCTCTATAATTTCCTTCACTGAATTTCTGCTATGAAACTGGTCCTTCATTGAAATATGACACTTA
The DNA here is from genome assembly GCA_002564285.1 of Tympanoctomys barrerae. Lineage (NCBI taxonomy): Eukaryota > Metazoa > Chordata > Mammalia > Rodentia > Octodontidae > Tympanoctomys > Tympanoctomys barrerae. The sequence continues at coordinate 1,603 of NDGN011505754.1, forward strand.
TTACTATTTCTCCTAACTTACTGAGTACTTCTGCTTAATTTGATCTTCCATCTGGGCAGAACTTGAACAATTATCTAATTATCCACTATATCTGAGATTGAAAGATATGGCCAGAAGCACAAATTTAGATTCATTCATGGGCAGTTGTTACATGGTTTACCTGGATGGTGGATTTGGGAAGAATAGGATCAGAAAAACTAGTGATAAGGAAATCAGGTGATATATGTGGAGGGATCTCTAAGAATGAGATGCTTTAAAATACTTTAATCCCTGTGAATACTTAATAAATGGCATCCACAGTAGACAGTTAATAATCTGGGGAACCATACAATGTGCTTTATGGATGCTGGTTAGTGTCTGTTCCCAGCTATCCCCACTGATTCTTTAATAGCTCCATTATCAAATGGCCATAGTGACAAGCACTGGAGCCTCAACATGAGCTTCTTACCAAGGTTGACCTAGCTAAACCCACTGATGAGCACTTAATTTCCCAATAGCAAAATCCAGCACTAAATTCACTGATATAGCATCATCCCTCGTGACAGAACAGCCTGCAACCTGATGACCATTTATTTATGTTGGATTTTTTTTTTCCACCATGGAAAGAGTAGACATTTGTCCTCCCTAGCTAGAACCATACGCTAGACATGGAGTTAATTTCCGTGCCCATTATGTTTCTGCCAGCGTCACCATCCGTGAACTTAGAGAACATCTTAACCACCATCATGATACTCTGCCACTAAGGAATTCACTCCATAGCAAAAGAAGCAGTACATATTGGGCTTGCACCCATAGGATCAGCTAGGCTACCATACAGCCAATCATCCACAGCATCTGCCTTAGTTGAAAAGCAGAATGACTTATAGAGGACTCATGGAAGACTACACTCTGAAAGGATGGGGTTCTGTCTCCAGGACAAAGCTTATCCTTTGAACAAGGAATCATGATGCAATCTCCCCCACAGCCAGAATATAAGAATATGGGAATCCAGTAGGAGTGGCTCCTCTCTCTATTATATGTACTAACCCACCTGAAAATCTTGCAGTCCATTCTAGAAACTATGAAATCTGATGTGGAAATCTTAGTTTCTGCAAGGTTAGTGATTTCACCAGAGGCACAGCAATGATTCTACGGAATTTAAAGGTGACATTCTACCTAGCTATCTTGGCTACTTTCTTCTGTTACTGGACTAGTATGCCAAAAATGAAAGGTTAACTCACAGATAGAGTGCTCAGTCCTGATTACCAAAGGGAAAGCATGTTACTATATGAAATGGAAGTAAAGACTATGACTAGAACCAAGGGGGATTCTTTGGACTTCTTAGTGTCACCAATGGTGAAGGTTAATGGAAAACTATAACAACTAAAGGCAGCAATACTAAGGACTCAGGCCCTTCGGGAATGAAGGTTAGTATCTTTAGGTTACTACCTCATTATTGCTGAAGATAAGAGAAATATGGAGTGGGTAGAGAAAGAAGTCATAAATATCAACTACAATCCCATGAGCATAAACCAAAGTTATGTGGTTTTGAGTACTTTTTCTATGCCTTTTACCATACTTCTCCAAAACTAAGATTGGGTCTTATATTAATTTTTGATCCAAAAAAAAGTGCACTAGAACTTATTTTTAGAGAATGCCTTATTTTTATCATGCATAAAAACTTATGTTTGTTCATGTACAAAAATCTACATTTATTCAAACACAGTCATGTCATCTCTTTCTGGAACATCATTATAACTCTTCAAATCCTGAATTCCAGCCTAAATTTTTGTAACTCCATGTTCTCCACTGGCCTCAATCTCTCGTGGCCAGCCTTGGCACTCCCTAAGTGAACGCTTCTTGTCCATGCAGCCTGCCTATGGTGCACTGACAGCACAGTTGTCAGTGACTTTATTTCATGAATTATTCACCCAAGTCACAATCTCTTGTAGGTTGGGCTTCACAAGGCTGCCATTAAATCAAGTGTTAATTGAAGACTTAGGAGAGGAGTAGCAACAAAAATGATTACAATTAAGAATGATGCTCTATACAAAAATGACCAAAAAAATCAGGCACCAAAATTCCGAAAAGTTTATTTCATAGGAGTGCATTAAGTATGTCCATTAAAACACAAGATGCACTGAATCATAAAGATTCATGTATATATACCTACATTGCTGTGCTATCAATTGTTAATTGATAGCACAAAGGTAAATCTCAAGTTCATCTGTTCACACAGGCATTTACCTTTGATCCAAAGGTGCCCACATGGATATTTATAAATAATTATAATTTATATTATCATTTAATTGATATTGTCAATAGTATTGAATTATGTGTCTAAAATATTATATAATTCAATACATCCATCATGTGTTACAACAGATGTACTAAAGGCATCCGGCTGACAATCTTAACTGGGGCTTAATTTTAGGGTAGGAGTTATACTGCGAGCATCCTGAAAAAAAAAAATCATACTAGGGCTTATTTTCTGGTTAGGGATTATTTTGGAGGAAATATGGCAAATGCACACATTTATTTCTACAAACTAACTATGGCAATAGCTGAGATCCTTAGGATGAGATAAGGGACCAGGCCCTTTAAGGAGACGAGACATGGCCTCTGTGGCAGCAGCCAACCCAGTTGACAGCTTGTGGTTTCACACCTAGGTCTGTGGAAGCTCTCACTCCCTTCTTCAAGTTTCCTTTGAAGTAGGTCACTTCCTCAAAGTGAGTTGCTAAGCTACATTAAGTCATGGTTACCTCCTGTTTCAGCCTGGGCCCTTCCACTAATACTTTTATTTTTACTGTGCTTTCTTGGCCCCCGCATGCTTAACTGCTTTGTTTCATTTCAAGTGCATCAATGCTATTAAATGCAGCTGGGCCCACATTTGGAATCTGCTGTGGAGCTACCAGGCTCCTCCATGACAGTCACCTAGACTGTCGCTCAACTGATGTCACCTTCCCCCTCCAGCAACCCCCCTAACCACCTGGAAACAGCCACAGCAGTCACTGCCTTGTTCCCCCCCTCCCCAGGCAACAGGATGACTGAGTCAGAGGGGTGAAAGTACAGGGGTGTATAGGCATGACCTGAGTAGCTGAAATGACTACATGAGGATTGTACACAATATACTTGAGGCTGTTAGCTCTTGTGAAATTATTACACCTACTATCTGCCCCTAGCTCCCATGACCCTTCTCTCACTCCAGAAATGAAGGCTAAGACCCTGACTAACCTGGATTTCACTAATTAGTGAGCTATTCTTAGAAACCATCTTACCCTATAATTATGTGCCTTTCCAAAGGACCATGAATACCTCAATTGAGAGCTGCCTATCTTGTAGCACAAGGTAGCTTTTCCCTGCATTTACAATATCCAAAGTAAACCTTTGCTTTCCATTACTTTCATTTCTGATTTCCTCATTCCGTGCCGAACCGACTTCCCCATATTCCATGGTGGCTTTAACACAGCCTTGCTCCACTTCCTCGTTCTTCACTTACTGGATGCCCTAGAGACAAGCCAGAGAAGGCCAGAGGGTCATATGAAGACCCTAGCCTTTGAGATCCCTGCCAGACACTGTACAACCACTTCCTGGAGACTGATTTTACAGTTTAGACTCATGTAACAGAATATTCAATGGCATCATGACAAAATTTTTGATAATTAATATAAAATCACTGTAGTAGTTACTGTTGTGACTCAATCTCACTTGGGGAAAGGTGAGAACTTTACTTTGAAGGACATATGATTCATTAGGTAGAAATATAAAATTGTTTTACTGTAGGAAAGGAATCCTTTGTCAACTTTCCTGCTTGGTATCTAGGAGTAGGCTTTGAGACTGACATGAATGCTGATTAAACTCTGAAGTTCAGTAGAGCTACTATCTGCTTATTGCTGTGATTTGCTGGGTGTTTGTCTTTCTCTGGGTAGAAGATGATATATATGGAAGTTAAGTATACTAAAGAGTAAGAGAAGTTATCAATTTATTATCATTGAGTTCCAAATTCATCCTCTTTTTTGTTTTTGGTACCAGGAATTGAACTCACGATCTCCTACTAGCCAGGCAGGCACTGTGCCACTGAGCTAAATCCATGGCCCCCAAATTCATCCTTTAATACAAGGACTGCAATAAATAATAAAATTCCTGTAAGCATTTCCTCTTTAAGGTGCCTACAGTATTTTCAAACCATAGGGCAGTAGGTGAAACTTCCAGAAGTACAGATGCTTTGCTGACAGTTTTTATTGTAGCATGGTGAGTCATCAGTGTATGAGGGGACAGAGAATCCCGTGGTGATCTGATTCTGCCACAAACCCAGAGTACACTATTCCTTAAATAGAGAAGTCTGTCATATTCAGGGATTAAAACAACAACAACAATACTGCAGTTCTTTGTAAGTGCATTTATTGCCTCAGTACAAGAACAATTTCAATCAAAACCCCAATGTGCTTTCTGGTGGTCTAAAATTTATATGGAAGAGCAAAAAGCCAAGACATGACTCTTGTGAACAAAGAGGAAGGAACATGACCACCTCCGCAAGTACACGAAGCACGCACTAACTGTTGTGCTGCGGGAGCTTAAACAGTGTTCTGTCTCAAAACCCGCTCCCAAGTCTCATCAGGAGAAAAACATAATCACCACAGCAAGCAGCAACTACAACCAAGCAGCAGCTCCGTTACACTCTGGAGTTTCGTCAGCACTCACCTTGGAGCCTACTTCCAGACTCCAAGCAGGTCAGCAAATATCAACGATGCATTTCTACCGCACATAGCAGCTGATCCATCCATCCTGAGCTACATAACCATGGGCCCACACCTCCAACCCTTTCCAGCCACTGAGCTAAATTTGCAGTTCCTATGGCTTAGGAATATACCTGGTGGCCCAGCCAGAGAAGAGGTGACTGTACTACCCATTCAGCAGCTCAGGCTAAGTTTCTTTGTCTACATTTCTTTCTTCTTCTTTTTTTTTTTTTTTTCTTTTGCGTAACCGGGGATTGAACTCAGGCCCTTGCACTTTCCAGGCATGCCTTATTCTACTGAGCTGTCTCTCCAACCCCTCTGAGTTTCTTTGCATGTACCCTAGAAAACAGTTATGCATGAAAACCTATTTCACTCATTTATCTCTTAAAATCTGGTAGATGGAAACTGAAACAGCACAATCATGAGTTAAATGCCAACCTAGACTACATAGCGAGTAAAAGGTTGGCTTGTACTACCCAGTAAGACCCTGTCTCAAAACAAAACTAAACTAAGCAAATACAAAAACTCTAGTAGATTTAAATAAAACTTAAATTTGGCTAGAAAAACAAACAAACAGAATACTACTCTGGCATGCAGTGACATACATCTGTAATCTCAGCTACCTGGAAGCTGAGGCAGGAGTGCAAGGCCAGCCTAGGTTATATACCAATACTTGTCTCACAATCAACAAACATCTGATAACGTTATGAATATCAGCTTTTAGATTTAAATAAATGTCATATAAAAGAGATCTGTTTCCTATTTTTTCTTGTCAATATGGTTAAAATACTGTTGGTACAAATTTAGTAACAAACAATACCAGAACTGTGAATAGCCTTATTAATAGTGTAATTATAGATATGGGCCAACTGATAAATATTTATCTTTCATTCATCCACATGGGTGTCAGATAACTTCAAATGAACAGTCCTAATTTACAATTTATAAAATGTTTAAAGTTTCAAAAAAATCTCTAAAATAATACTTATTTTTACCTGAATGCCCCATTTGTGGTGTCCAACTTTTGTAACCTGATCTCTGGGGATTTCCAGCAGGTAATGGAGTTTTAATTACTTGGGGACAATGAGTTTCTCGTGCAGAAGATGAGCTGGTACCAAAAGTAAAATTTGATGTAACCAGATTTCCTGCATAAGATCTTTGGTTTCCAAAGTGGGAATCTAAATTTGAACAATTAAGTATTACTTATTAAAGATTAGAATTACACAATGACATATTAATTCCAATACGTATACCATGTCTATTTGCTATATTTGATAAAGATTTTTTAGTAAAACAACCTTAATGACATAATCTGGTACCAAAATATGGCTAATATGACTTATGCTTCTATAAATTAACCAAGACTACCCTTGCTAAAAATCATAAATTGCCTTCTAATCTGCACTAGACAATAGACTATACTAGACATATTCAATTTGTATAGTATTAGCCCTCTTTTCCTCCACTGACTTCCTCATTGAAACTTCTGCCATGCAAATTGTATTTTAAACAGTTTCTTTTTTTTACATATGCAAGTTTGATTTATTTAACTTATAAATATGGTCTCTAGTTGCATGCATTTATCTATAAAAAGTCTCGAGTTTGTCCCTCTTTATGGCTGAGTAGTACTCCATAAACAGAGTTTCAAACTCCACTTGGCCTCAGTACTTTTCAGGTACTTACCTGTTAACATAAAGTATCTACCTTATAATATGTTTATAAAATAATATGTTCTTTTTTTGGTACCGGAAATTGAACTCAGGACCTTGTGCTTACCTGGTAGACTCTAAGCTATATCCCCAGTCCCTATCTTAAAATATTTCTAAAAGTCTAAAACAATGTACATAAAAAGCCAAACAGTGTTCTAGTGCAAAAAGAAGTCCTTGGGGGAAAAAAAAAAATGGGTGCTGTTTTCTCCTGTTTCCTTTAGACAATTGAATACCTTAATTCTCCTTAAACTATTTAAAGGTTTCCTTTGTGAGGTCCAATTTTGGTCTTTATTATTGGCTTGCAGGGTTCTATAATTTCAAACTTTCTTTCATAAGTCAACATTATACATTTTCTCTGAGCATATCTGTTCTCTTGGTTTCTATCAACATCTTATTTCTTTCATATATTTTTCAAATTCCCCCCCCCTCTGGGGGCGTGGCTGGCATGGCATGCAGTGCCCGGGATGAAACCCCAATCCCAGCACCTGCCTAAGCTTGCCTTAGCAAGAAGGCGGTTTAGACTGCCCAGCTACCTCGCTGGCCTTAACATCTATTTCTTAACAACTCGCATATCTTCATATACAACCCTCATGCCAGGGTAAGTAAGGACCAGATGGCAAATATAGTGGTGCCTTGACTCACAAACATATTTTATTGTACACTTTGGAAAAGATACATTCGTGTCTGTATGAGAAATACAGCCACAGTCATATTCATCACTTGACACAGTTTGCAAGCAAAAACAAAATTCTGCCAAAGGCTTCTGTAGGCAAACCAAAAGAAGCATTTATGAACTGAGGTACCACTGTATTTTAGAGTTTATGTACCATGGCATTATTGTCAAAATTATCCAACTCTGACAGTACCACTGGAAAATAATCATTGAAGATAATACACAAATAAATGAGCATGGCTGTGTTTCAATAAAACTTCACAGGATACTTAAATCTGAATTTTATATAATTTTCACATATTATTCTTTTGATTTTTCAAATCTTTAAAAGTTCAATACCATTCTTAGCACTATACCTATTTTTATAGTAGCCACTAGCCACATGAGCTATTTGACTATATAACAATGAAATAAAATTGCTAATTCCTCAGTTGTACTAGCTACATCTCAAATTATCAAGTTACTTTTCACTATGGTTGCCATATTAGAGAGGACAGATATGGAACATTTCTATCCTCACAGATGAAGTTCTCTAAAACAGTACGTTCTAGATCACTGTATCTATTTATTGAACATAATCCTTTAGATATCTTCCTAGTACTTCTAAATATCCAGAAGTGAACTTGCTATCATTCACCTGAAACTTAACTTTTATCACCAAACATAGTCAACTGACCCTTCTGACATCCTGCCATCCAAGCCATAAACTTAAGTCAAAAGCCTGTGTGTCTGTAATGACCCATGGAGAAGAGGCAGAACTATGTGTTGTATATTGTTACTCTCCTTTTATGGCTAAATCAATATCTGTTCACACACACAGAACGCACAGCTCAGATCTTACCTATACTCCTAAATTCCTATTTCAGCTTTGCCTTTCCATTTCCTATTACCCTCCCTCTCTCCCTCCCTCCTGTTCTCCCCCAAGCTCACTTTGTAATCAAGGCTGGCCCTGAACTCACAATGATCCTCCTGCCTCAGCCTCCCAAGTGCTGGGATTACAAGTTTGTACCACCACACCCTGCTCCCAATGCATTCTTAATGTCTCCATGGACAAATGGACAGATACCGCCCTCATTATACTCAAATGCATCTCTCTGCTTAACTCACTTATCTAATCTTCAATATAGTTTATTTATTTATATTTATTTATTTGAGACAGGGTATCTCTATGTAGCCCAAGCTGGCCTTCAAGTGATAAGTCCTCCTGCCTCAGCTTCCTGGGAGCAGGGATGAAAGGTCTACATTCCCTGCTTTTAAATTGAATTCAAGCTGAAAGTTGAGGGGATTGAACCCCTAGAGCTGAACTCCCATCTCCAACCCCTTCTGGAGAAGGGGTCTCGCTAAGACAGGCTGGGCTCAAGCCTGTGCTCCTGCCTCTCGGAGTGCGGGGAACACAGGTTTGCAGCACTACGCCCAGTCCACCTGGATTAGGCGCAGTGTTCACTTGATCTACTTGCGTCGGGCCTAGGACTGGAGGAGTGTCCGCCCAGCGGGCACCGCTCAGCCCACTACTCCCGTCAGGAAGCCCTCACGCAGACTGTAGCCCTGGGCCGGGGTGGTGCGGTCACGCCCTGGCCCAGGCCTCGCGCCCTCCCCGTCCCGCACCGAAGTCCTGGCGGGGCTGCCGGCGGCGCAGTAGGTGGCCGAGGGACCGGCCGGCTGCCAGCCCGTCCCGCCCTTGCCTGGCGCGGGCGGGCGGCCCTCAGACAGGCGCGGGCCGCCGCTGCTGCTGCTACCGCTGCGGTCCCCCGCGACTCCCGACGAGCCCGGAAGGGAGGACGTGGAGGCCCGCGCGGAGGGGCGGCCGGCAGGAGCCTCCTCGGGCTCCGGAAGGGAGCGCGGACACCGCCCGACAAGCCCTCCCAGCGAGGAAGACGCCGCGGGGGCCGCAGGGGTGGCGGAGGCGCCCGCCCTCTGCATCTCCGGAGCCTCCCCGTCCAGGCAGCAGGTTCCTCAGCGCCCCTGCGCGAGGCGGGCAGCAGCCGGAAGGGGGCGCCGCAGAGAGCGGGAACGCGCATGCGCGGCCGGCGGTCCGGGTCCCACGCGGGCCTCCGTCCTCCGCGCCGGGGACTGGCTCCCGCGACTGGGAGGGAAGGAGGGGGTGGTGGCCTCCGGCCTGCCACGCGCTGCAGAGACTCAAGCCGTTTTGAAAGCAGTGGAGCGAAGTCGTTTCTTATTCTACCACTTTTATCTCGATTTTTGTCTACTCAGTATTAAGTACAGAAACTTCCTGTGCTTGCCAAGTTGTGACAAAATGTTATCACAAAATTGCACCCACATAGCTGTCACGGCGTGGTAGGGACCAGACATGGACAGGGTGAGGCATGCAGCAGAGATCAAGTACAGCTCCCAGCATTTCAGTTTCTAGTAATTAATTTAGCAAATACTGGTAGGACTACAACAGCACCAATCGCTAGGGAGGCCCCATCGTGTAGTCTGCCAACTATTTCATTACTGGGAGCCGCCATTTACCTAAACTGTCACCATCCCAGAGTAGAAACCAATAAACTAGTCCCATATTTCAGTCACCTATTTGCCCACTTTTAATTCATGAGATTTATCCAATTTTAACAGTAACATAGTTGCCAAAAATCAATTTACAGTAACTTGCACACAACACATGGGGGGAAAAGGCAGAAAATTCAAGTTCTTGAATTTACTAACCAGATGTTACATGTACATACCAAAAAAATACTCAAAACAGCACTTGAGAAAATCTAAAGCTGAAAATACAGTAGTTTTTTATTTTACAGTATGTATAATTTATTAGAATTAATTTAACACAATGTACAAAATATTAAC